>JAAGKR010009219.1:0-27501 GCA_011419295.1 Clarias macrocephalus | reverse complement strand
CAGTGGTGTTAATATTATGGCTGATCGGTGTATACTCGCTGCCCTCTTTAATAGGAATAGGGCTTCAGTTCATGGTCACATCAAATCTTAGAATGAAAAGAATGTAATTTTTTAATATTACATATAAGTAATATTAAAAAAAAGCATTCTGTAAGCAGAAGGTCTGCAGGCTGAAACATCTTGCTGACATAAGAGATCAAAGAATGACCTAACTTGTGTGAGCTTGCAGGAAGTCTATAGTAACACCGATTTAATCTCCACTACTCCATCTGGCCATAAAGTGAATGTGGGTCATCTTCAGTTTGTGCAATATTCAACGTAGCCCATCTGGTCTCAACAACCAAGTCGCAGAGAGTAACAATTAGTAAACACAAAGAAACCACTTTTATGAGCAGAAACAGTATTATATTGTAGTCAATGGCTAAGAGTGAAGACACAGTACAATACATTTTGTGTGTAAAATATTCCCAGTCATTTAGCAGATGCCCTTATCTAATTGTACATCTGAGCAGTTGAGGGCCTTGCTCAAGGGCCCAACAGGGACAACTTGGGATTTGAACCCGGGACCTTCCGAACCGTAGTCCAATGCCTTAACCACTGAATTACCACTGACCCAAGTCAAATGTTTTGGACCACGTTATTATTTTATTTGATTATGGCCGACTAACTACTACTACTACTAATGATTTAAGGAAAGCATTTATACACATTGTTAATAAAATATCAACATCTTTGTAAGGATTTATTCATTTACTACTCTCAGATTCTACTGGGACTCGAAATTAGTACTTTAATAAAATCGTCTCTGGTGAAGCAGTTACTGTCAGACGTCAAATTACTACAAGACTAGATTTATATACAGTTGTGGTCAGTTTAAATATACTCATGATATGTAAGTAATATTAGACTTGGCCTTTGAACTGAGCTTTTCCTGGGGAGGAAATGTGGGTTTTTGATATCAGCACAGGGACGAAATTATACATGCAGTTCCCAAAATATGCATATCCCCACTAAAATATCTTTTAATTTGCCAGGCCCGAGGTCTTTCATCTTCCTATTAGTGATCATGATTGACTTCAGCTTGTACTGGTAGCTTCTCTGTGCCAACATAAAAATGGTTTTTTTGACAGCACTCACTGGATTGACCAACAAACATTGGGACACTGGGGAAAGTCCAAAGTTATTTGTAGGTGTAGTCACTTGCCTGGAAAAAGACCCAAACTGGTACTGAGAGGAATGGGGGTTGTTTGGTCAGGAAGCATTAAGAGGCATGAATGCCAGACAGAAAAACTCAAATTAAGTTTGCAGCTGATAACAAGGACAAAGAAAATACCTCAAAAGAGAAAACCTGAGGAAAGTTGATATTGAGATGTGTCTGCTACTTATGCCCTGTAAAGGCTCTAATCTGAGGTGCTGTTAATTGGTGATTTTGGATATAATATTCATATTGATTACATAGTTCTGAAAAATCCAGTATTGTCCTACAGTAGAATGTAGAAATGTCCAAACTTGTGTCCAAATTTTTAACTGGTACTGTAGAGTATTTCAACTTATGTCTTTATTACTAGCAAGAAAAAAAAGAATGTTGAAAAATGGCTGGATTTGTCACAAAAATACACCATAACCTACTTTATATTATTCATGCTTTGGTTCTTAAGTTAAAGTGTTTTTGTGTGTGTGTGTGTGTGTGTGTGTGTGTGTGTGTGTGTGTGTGTGTGTGTGTGTGTGTGTGTGTGTGTGTGTGTGTGTGTGTTTTGCTTTGGTTTTAAATTTCCACTTCTTAATTTCTACTGGTGAGAAATAAATTGTCTATTTCTGTCCATCCAAACAGCCACTGCCCATTTAATGTCTATGTTCACAGAAGCAGATGTTTTATGTAACTATGGAGAGTATGAGATGATAAACAGCACTTCGGTGTTGCTGGTTGCATGGTCCAAACCACGTCCAGTTCAGCATAGCAATGAAACACTGAACTGAGCTACGTTTTTACATTTGAAGGGAAGTATATAACCATCCACATACTGTATCTATCCAGCCATATATCCATCCATCAATAAACCATGAACATTTGGAACGTGACACAGTTGTCATAATTTCACATCTGGACACCACCACTTCAACCTTTTCCATTTTTACAGGATCAAAAGTACTTGGACAGCCTACATAATTACTGTATAAATATTAAGGTTATTTTAATAAGTGAAGCAATTGCTTCAGTGGCTGCCTGAAGTCTAGAACCCATGAACATCATCAAATGAGTTTCCTCCTTTGAGCTGCTTGGACATGCATTTGTCGGTGTTTCCCATAATATATATATATATATATATATATATATATATATATATATATATATATATTTTTTTTTTTTTTTTTTTTTTTTTTTACCAGGGGTTTTAGTATAGTTTACTACTGTATGACAAAGAGTTGCAGAGTACCAAGGTAGGTACCATGGCACTTCAGTGGATACCATCATAGTCCTATGGTATGCACCACCGTACTTTGTTGAATACCATGTTACTGTAGGTACAGTGGCACTTCAGTGGGTACCGTGGTAGTACTATGGTGTGTACCACAATACTTTGGTGAATACTTACTTAGTACCAGAGTGGCTAGGTAGTTCAGTAGGTATCTAATATAGTACTGTAGGTTTGTACTTGCATAGAATAGTACAGACAGGACCATATTACAGTACTATGTTGCTATTGTTAGTCTTTCAGCTGCTCCCAGCAAGGGGTCACCACAGTGGACCATTCAGTCTGCACATACAAGCTTGGCACAGGTTTTTACAACAGATGCCCTTCCCGACGCAACCCTCCCATTTTATCCGTGCTTGGGACCGGCACTGCATGTGGCTGGGGATTGGGCACTGGCTGGGAACTGAACCAAACTACATGTAGCACCGTGTGCAGTACCATAGTGTGGCACATGTACTATATCAGCAAATACTGTAAGTACCATGGTACTGGGTACTGTCAAAAATACCAAATACTCTATACAATGGTACCGTGGTAAAATATAGGTTATAGGTTATGCCTTCAGAAAAGCATGCTCAGATTGTTTGAGCTCTGGTGACTACTCAATCATTTAAAACCATTTAATTTCTTTGCTATGATAAGAACAGATATGAGCAGAAGTACAACTCTATACATCTCATATTCATCCTGCTACTTCCAACAGCAGTCAGATCATCAGTAAACACCATGCCCCCAGTTCTACTGGCAGCTATTCACACCCATGCCATAATATGGTCTCAGTCATGTTTGACAGATGATGTGGTATGCTTTGGATCAGGGAGCCTTCTGTATCCTCTTCTTTTCCCATCATTCAAGACAAGTTATTCTTGGTTTAAGCTGCCCCAAGAATTCCAGGCTTTGTAAAATGTTTTCTAGCAAAGTCTCATATGGCCTTTGTGTTCTCAAGTGTTAATAGGGATTTCCATCTTGAGGTATTTAAATTCATACAGGCAACTTCTGATTGTTTTCACTTGGACAATGATTACAACAACCTCCTCCGAAGAGTTTTTGACTTGATAGGTGTCATGAAGAAATTTTTCCTCACCAGGGAAAAAATTCTGTGATTATACACTATAGTTGTTTTTGTGGTCTTTTAGATTTTTTTTGTGTCGCTGCGGTGTCTAATGTATTCATTCAAAAACGGACCAAACTGCTGATTTGACCACTTTTTTTTCCACAGCGTAATAGTAATAATGGTTGTTGTTGCTCACGTCAAGAGGTCGCCAGAGCAAACCATCTGATGTGCACACAACTTGGCACAGGTTTTATGTTGGATGCCCTTCCTGATGCAACCCTCCCATGCTTGGCACTGCATCCAGTAGCTGGGGTTTGGGCATTGGGTGGGAATTGGACCCTTTCTGCGTGGCAGGAGAGAAATCCAATACACCGCTGAGCCGCCAATGGCCACACAATACTAATAGTGGTACAGAGGCCAAATCGTGTTTCTGTTCAAATACTTGGGGACACATGTGTATTTCATAGACAAGGACAGGTCTTACTAAAATTTATTTACCACTGCAGAAATAAAAACCTGTAAACTTTGTGCATTAGTCCTACCTGGTGTGATGCTACAGTCTCCAAGAGTGACCTTGATGTCATCCAGAGCTATAAGCCCACAGTCCCAGAAGCTTCTGCAGATACTGACAAACACAATCTAGAAGAAAAAAAAGACAGGTGCATTGACTAAGCCTTCTATCAAAGGGAACTACAACCAAAAAAACAATAAAAATGATATGTATTTCATATGCATTTAAATATTCAGGAGTGAGTGTATGTGTGTGTGTCTGTGCCCTGTGATGGATTGGCACCCTGTCCAGGCTGTACCCTGCCATGTGCCATAAGTCTCCTGGGATAGGCTCCAGGCCCCCCGTGACCCTGAATACAGGATTAAGCGGTATAGATGATGAGTGAGTGAGTGAGTGAGTAAATTCTGGGAGGTATACCGTCATAAAAATAATATGATATGTCATATAAACAACTTTGAAAGCTAGACTACACAGGACAAATCCACTGATTTCACATGGAGACATTGACAGCCATTAATAACAGTGCTTAATAACAATAATAATTCCTCAGTAACAGCAAACATATTTTAAGTTCAAATGTAGAGTACTTTGCTAAAGGTTGGAGCCACCCCCTCAAAACAATGTAGATGAAATTAAGGAAGTGAGAACAAACATTTTATTGTGACAGGTTACAAATTGCCTACCATTACAATTTATTTACCTCATTTCTCCTCTCTTCTGTTCCAACCACTCAGCATTCAGCATCACGAGTGTACTTACTAATCACCGGCCTGATCATCTGTCATCATCTGCACTTGTTTCTCACTTACGTAAGATGTTTTTATGCTTGATTGATTCATAGGTCACGCAGTGTGGCTTAACAAACAAAAAACATTCCTCTGAAACCGGTCAGACGCAGGGAGTGGGCGGAAAATGAGAGCCAAAAACTTGCTGTAAATGATCGCCCCAAAAAGTTCTTCAGGGAGCCTCTAGACTATTAGAAATACAAGAAAGTCTGTCTCTTTGGAAGGCCAATATGAAGAAATGAGGAGTGGGTCATGATTGTTGCACTGTGCTGTACAGTGATAACAGTCTAAAGGTTTAAAACACTGCAGCATCACTCTCGCAATGCATTAGCGTTAGCTAAGCATTTAGTCAAATTGCATTGTGGGTAATGATCTAATTTTTTTGCGTAAATGAAAATCATATATTCATTTTAAAAATTTATGTGCTCCGAGTGGCGCAGTGGTAAAAGCGCTCGCCCTATCATTCGGAGATCGCCTGTTCGAATCCCGGGTGGTGCTGTAACCTCTCGCAGCCGGAGGTCTAGAGAGAGCGGATTGGCCGAGTTCTCTCAGAGGGGAGGGATGAGAGGTACTTAGTGCTCCCACATTAAACACGGCTCTACATCCAATCAGGGGCGTCTGTGAGCTCACGCAAGCAGAAGGAGCGGATAGCGCTGTCCCGAGTGTGTTACGCCGCCCCCAACGGTTCTTGAGCGAGCAGTTTAAAAAGATGCGGTCGGTTGGCTTCACGTGGTTCGGAGGAAATACGTGATAGTCTTCGGCCCTCCCGGCTGAGTGGTAGTAGTAGCCTTCATGTGGGAGCCCCCTAGTGACGAGGAGGAATTGGACACGACTAAATTAGGGAGAAAAATCGGGGAAAAATCCCAAAAAATAATAATAATAAAAATTTATGTGCAAGAAATCAGGGTGCATTTTGCCTTTAAGGCAATTTGGTCGTATCGAAAACTGCGAGACATTGATTGATTTAACTCCTCTGATATCGTCTTCTATTATTATTCAAAAAATAACATCTCAAATCCCCAGGCTTATTATTGGAATTTCTGAAAGCTTGATTACAATTGGCCCAAAATCCTTCAGCGTGTCAGTTAATCTGGTGTTGACGCTGCAGTATGACTTCATCTTGAATAGCAGATTTTCAATGTTTATTCTGCAAACTATCTTCTCACAACTTTTAAGGACTTCATTTATCATCATACAGTCAGACATCAATCAGCGTGGGATTCTCTTTCATTTCGCAGCCAGTGCTGAATGCAGTAATCTTAAGGGGAGGATTTAGCTTTGACAGATTTTCAGTCATTAAAACAGTAGTACTGTATAACCTGAATGATATTGCAATGTATTATTTACTGTCTGTATTATTTACCGCCATATGTCATATTTATTAAGACATTTTATTTACCTTAGTTGGCATTGGCCTCTGATACGTAACGTCCACCTCCGTCCACACATCTCTGGCGCTCTCAGGCACTGTCCAGATCTTAGCCTGAGCTACATTATGCTCATCGTAGACATACAGGGCCAGGGTGTTGTCAGTCTTCCTTAAGCCGTGCAGGGCGTAATAGAACCTGAGACAGTATTTGTGGTTCCCTGGCAGAAAGGGTCCATGCAGGCGACTCACGTAACCCGAGCGTGATCTGAAACGAGTGTTGGCCAGGAGGAACCACCCTGGAGCAGAAAGGAAACGCTCTATGGCTTTAATAAATATCAACGATATGTATTATTGAGCATATATAAATAACGAGATCAATATTTGAATAGTCCATAAAACACATATGAACATAAGTTGATGTTTTTTCTTTACAGTTAAAAACGTTTAGAACCCATAAAGTAAATGATTGTTTCTTTGAAGCTTTACAAATGTAATAAATAACCCAACAACAAAGGGGATTTACAGTATTTAAAAAAAAAAAAAAAGATTCCAAACAGAACCGCTTTATATAGCTGACTCAAGAGTTCCCTTACAGCTAAAGGCATGAGCAGTAAATATGGAATCAATTTCTACAGTTTTCTAGGACTGTGATGTGATAATATTAAGTCATTGTGGAAAAACAGCTGGCTCCGAAGCATATTGTAAATATTTTTTGTACTTCTGAAAAATGCACTTGACAGTTGCCAATAGCAACGCCAGTGTGTGTTCACGAACTCAGACTAATAAAGCCAACCAGTGGTGTCACACTGGGAAATTAATGCCGCGTAGCAAGTATGTTAGCTCACTTGATAAATACATGGTTTTAATGAATGTTAAATAAATAATTGAGCTGCTACATTTTCATAGACTTTGTTCCAAATACGGTGCCGGTTTTACTCACGCATCTTGTCATTTTAGACTGGATAGTGCAGAAAAAAATATCGAATATCTCCCTCAAGTCTAGAAAAAAAATGTCTAGTAATGTGATATATTTTGACAATCTTTATCAGTAACACTGTAACACTGATTAGCAATTATGTAAGTATAACTGGTGAACTGGTGACAGGATCACGGGCATCCATCCAGTCTAATCCCACAGAGAAGCCAATACAGCAACACAGCCTCAAAAAACTTCAATACTGGCGATGATAGAAAGGCACCAGAATCACCCAGTATACCACAGCACACTGTGCAAGGGAGCCCAAGGCCACCTCCCAAACCTCCCAAACAAGTCTGATCCCTAGAACTACAGCCAATGGCACCCAAAAGATTTGCTGCCAACATCCTGGTGCCAGACACCACAGCACATCCCCAGAAGCCCTGTGAAGCCATGCCCAGAGGGGCCAGTGCCACCCCGGTTGCACAAGGGGAACCCAAGACCTAGATGGTCGTAATGTTAATGTTTTTTATTTTTATTTTTTTTTAAGAACGTTTCTTCACATACCTTCGCCATTAGTGTGGTCCCCAATCCTGTAGACATTTGGTCTCACAGATACCCTGTTCCACACCGCTCCTCCAAACTGTTCCTGATAGTAGCGACACAGATTCTCCTCAAAATCACAGTTAGCCATGGAGGGGTCAAAGATGGGCTCTGAGGGGGGAAGGTTGCACATAGAAACTGCATTAGTCATCAGACAAGGAGAACATGTTTTGGGGTTGAAGTCCCTTAAAAATGCTGAGCATAAGGGGACTTTTCTTTTCTAGCTGCCTAGTGTGTGGAAATATTTCATATATCCTGCATGAACACTCATGGAAACGCACAAGTCGAACAAACATGTCCACAAGGAGCGGACTGGTCTCGACAAGCACCAATTATTACTGTTTATTAACTCTCTTAACACTGGAAACTCTCTCTCAAACACATCATTTGGATTTCTATCCTTCTTTTCATGTCCTACTGTCCATGTTTTTGTCTTTGAAGGTCTTTTAATATTGGCAGTGCCAATATATATTTGACGTTTTTTTTTATTTATTTTTTCCAGTGACCATAAAACATGAAAGCAGTGTTCAGACTAAAACCGGGTGAATATTAGTATGATTAATCCTTATGAAACATGCCTATACTGACGTGTTACGTTGTGGCAGAACTCCGGAGAAAAGCCGATGTCATCCACAGCTACGTAGCCGCCGCTAGGACTGTTGAACGCTACCTCGTACACCACCTTGATTCACAGGGACAACAAAAGATGCTAAGCTTAAATGTGAAAAGAAAACAACCACAGACACATGACTGAACCAGAGAATAAAATTACAATTATAATAATATATAATATATATATATAATAATTCATAATAATAGGAATAAATAACCAGAGCATTAGCTTCTTACACCTATGAGCAGTGAAGCATTTCAGTATAAAAACAATAAGCTGTGGAGAGCTATAGACACCAAACACCATCTGCCTGAGATGATATCCGGACCCCACTCAAACACTCTCTCTTTATTTACATTGACCTGAAGTGCTGGCTGCACAAACTCAAACACAGCAGTCAGGACTAGACTTTTGCAAGCTGTTTACTAGCGCGCAGATGACGAGAAACAATCACCGCTTTCTCCTTCAAGACTTGTACTTTTACGATCCAAATGCACAACATTTTGGTTCTACAATACGGTTACATTACAAATTATACTGTAGTGTGTGTTATGAAATATGAAAATGTATTACCATGTGATCCTGGTACCTGGGAGATAATATACTGCAATGTGTTTTTTACACTTTAATCAAATAATACATTTTATTAATAAAACATATTATTATTTGTTTTTTAGTTTATGCTTTCAAAAAGCTTACCAAGAAGGGTCACATTGCATTTGGTTTAAGACTAGATGAAATAAGTCATGTGACCTTTTTACTTAAATGGGGGGAGGCATTATGCAAATTTTATTTTAGAAGTCGTTTATGGATGGATTCAGATGGGTCTCCAGTGTGCATGGACAAGCAAAACATGCGAATCCTTTGTTTTTTCAGGTTTAAAACATGCCAATTGGATTATCCCATGAATGTGACGTCATATAAGAAAATCCGCTCCCCCAGCTTGTTGCTCAGCTCTGCCCTCTTCTGTTCACTGGTGGGACATGACTCATAGACACTGAAACGCCACACATGAAAAAGGAGTGAAACAGAGGGAGTTGGAGGTATGACAAAATGCAGGGGTATTTCTGCTTGAGCATAAACAGAGACACACTTTGCTGGCCCTCTGAGATCTGTGTGAACTTGTTAAAAGAAATGTAAAAAAAAAAACATACAGGAGAGAATTCCTGTATGAAGCTTATGGGATGAAGAAAGTCTATTTATTCCTGTTCTGAAGTCTCTGGTTCTCTTTTGCTCCGTTATAGCAAACTACTGTATAATTCATTGCACTGAGAGTATTATCAATCTGACCACTATGTGCTACATGTAGCATGTTTTTTTCCCCTCACTGTGGGAGGAAAAAAGGAAGAGAGAAAAAACGGGGCGGGGGGGGGGGGGGCGGTTATCATGAGATAAACCATACTGATGACAGGAATGAAAGAAAATCCTGTATACACTGTATAATTTACTGTTAGAATATGGCGTTACGTGCAAAACATATTTTAGGTAACATGTTTATAAAATCTGTCTTTACAAGCGTCAGACTTTTCAATTTTTTTAAATAGTCCTGTTCTGAGGATACGTGAGCCTCACAGCTACCCTCTTGGCTGCCTGCCTGTTTGACAATCAACAGGAGTTGGTGCTGTCATACAGTAACTGGACTTTCCTTAAACACACCGGGGGTTTTTCATTCATAATTCCTAAATCTCGACAGAATCTGCTAACCTAATGTGATGAAATTTACACCAGGAACTGAATGCAACAGCTGTTTGTGAATTTGCTACAGTACACAACAGTCAGAAAGAATGCTGACCTGCTGTAAGTGTGAGCCATTGGATGCTGTATATTTTCCCTGACACTATGTTTCCATGTGCTTCAGGCTCACAGGCTCAAAGGCTGATTGATGGGTAAGCTCTGCTGCTGTTCTACATTCCAGTGCCTGCTGTGGCCAGATTTTATTATGAAAACTAAGGTAAAAGAAGCAAAGGAAGAACACCAGAAAAACCCGCAGGCATTAAGCTGATCTGCTTAAGTTCATCATTTTGGCAGTATAAAGGCTTCAACGTTCCATGTCTGGACTTCTTTAATTGTCTAAGATATGTAGTTACACAAGATGGACTAATCGAGTACAACTCTGATTAATTATTGTAAAGAAACCAGATTAAATTTGTTTTGAGGCAGTTTGTCTTTTTTGGCGCATTTTGTTGCCTGCAAGGGATTTTTTTAAATTGCATTGAAAACATCAAAGCTGACCCAACTAACTGACCCCGACCTCTTTGCTGAAATTCTAAAAGTTGCATTTTAGTAAAAATATCCAAGCTGAGCAACTGTAAAAACAGGAACAAGGAAGAGAGATCATGTACAATAGGAAACACAATGCAACTGTATCAACAGTACCATTGACTTTGAAGACCTGAAAAGACATTTCTTGCACTGACCTCTGATGGATGGTGCACCTTTATGTCCACCTGCACTAATTTCCAGGTGGACGTGGCATACACATCTGGCCTCCAAATCTCCTCGTAGTGGCCCAGCTGGTCTCTGGTGAACACGGAGAAGAGGTTTCCCCTGGATTGGTTCCTCTGGTAGTAGAAGGACAAGCAGCCAGACATGGGAACAGTGATCATTGGTGACATGAGTTGTG
This sequence comes from Clarias macrocephalus, assembly GCA_011419295.1. Lineage (NCBI taxonomy): Eukaryota > Metazoa > Chordata > Actinopteri > Siluriformes > Clariidae > Clarias > Clarias macrocephalus. Next base: position 16,553 of record JAAGKR010009219.1, on the reverse strand, counting down.
CCACCTCTTGGAACTCCTTGGTGTAAAGTGAGCTGACATACAGGAAGCGACCTGGTCCAGAATATATATATAAAAAAAACAGACATTATGCTATGAAAGGGTATTTTATCTGCAGTACTACTGTAAATTTCTGTTTTATTTTGAACAAACACTTTTATGGCCAAAAGTATGTTAACACCTGACCATCACACCCATATGTGGGTGTGAAAGGACACAATTGTCTAGAATGTCTTCGTGTTCGTTCATTGTAGGATTAACGTTAAACAGATGGTTTGCTGATGTTGAAACCCTGACCCCAACCCCAGTGAACACCTTTGGGATGAACTGGAACAATGACTTGAACACTGACCGAGTGTCTGACCTCACTAATGGCTTGTGACTGAATTTCCACAGCCTCGTTCCAAAAATTAGTGGAAGGCCTTCTTTAAAACCTGAAGTCTATTACAGCAGGGAAAGGGGGGGGGGGGGGCAGTAGAATGAAGAGATGTTCAACAATCACATATAGGTTTGATGATCAGGTGTCAACATCTTTTGGCATTATGGGGTAGATTGTTTGTTTGTTTGTTTGTTTGTTTGTTTTATCTGCATATTTATGGGTGACATAGAAAGCGATAATTTTGACTTATTTTTGGATCTTTTGACCTGACTGCACCACAGCTAATGCTTTATTTTAAGTCATACCGCAGATTAAGGAGGTTGTGGGAATTATAACTTTCCAGTAAGTCAGGGCGCACGGTTTTGTTTTTTAATTAGCTCCTTGCCAGTTATTTATTTATTAATTTATTAATTTATTTGATGTTTATGCTTTAAACTCAAACCAATAAGTCGATAAAAAACTGCTTTCAAATACATTTAGTATCCCAGGCAGTTATTATTCTGACTAATAATATTACTGTAATGGCTGATTTAACTTTCATTAAAGTACAGTTTAACAATCACTGTCGTTGTTGTTAGTCTTTCGGGTTGCTCCGATGGAGGGGTCGCCACAGCAACCATCCCGTCCACACACAACTTATTTAACACCGGATGCCCTTCATGACGCAACCATCCAATTAGATCCAGGCTTGGAACCGGCAGCGCATCCAGGGGCTTTGGGGATTGGATGGGAATTGAACCCAGGCCTTCCTCATGGCAGACGAAAAAACTACCACTGAGCCATGTATGTATTCTTTTCATAACTTCATTTCCCTATTGGATTTTGATCCCAATTACACTAAACGTGATTAACAACAAGTATCACTGAGGAATTGTCATCAAAAGTCCATCTTTAGAAATGTTTACTTAAAAGATATTAAAAGTGTTTATATTCTCATTAGTTAGGATTGGGACAAATTTAAGGACAAACCATTACTTTAGCATTCAAAGATTATATTTAAAGATATGAAGCTTATATGCCTTAAAAATAGATTAAACACTTGTGTCTTCTGTCCACATAGGGTTTCCTCCCAAGTCCCAAAGACATACAGGTAAATCTATGGACTGGAGTAAATTGCCATAAGGTGTGAACATGTTTACTAATGCGTGTGGACATGGTGCCCTAGTATCTTATCCAGGGTGTATTCCAGAGGTGGGTAGTAACGAATTACGTTTACTCCATTGCAATCACTTAAGTAACTTTTTAAAAAGAATTTACTTCTGTGAGTGATTTTACTGCACCATACTTTTTACTTTTACTTGAGTAGATTTGCGAAGAAGAAACGCTACTCTTACTCTTCTAACTCGTTACTTTTCTACCCATTTATTCTACACATTAGATATTCTTTATGTTTGCCAGAGAAATGCAGACGGTGGGTCTACCACATGACTGTGTTTCACCAATCAGACGTAGCAACAATAATCACATGACTCTGTTTGACCAATCAGCCGCAATAACAATATCCGCATGTAGTCACATGACAACACAAACCTTTGTTCTACTGGACACAGTTTATGGGAAAGTGAGACCTCTTGTACACATGTTCTAATGTTATTTTCTATCTGCTGAGCCATTTGGAGGGAAACTGAATATACAGTATATCTTACACTGGAAATAGTTTACACTGTTCAAACATAAATATTACCTACATTAGGTATTTGTTTCAAATGCTTTATGTTGTGAAAAAAGTGAAATTAGGAAAATTGTTTTTCTTTTTCCTTAATTTGCTATTTTGTCATTTTTATTCATTTATTTTATTATTTGGAAATGTCAACATTTTGTGTAGCTGCTTACATCACTCACTCACTCACTCACTCACTCACTCATCATCTATACCGCTTAATCCTGTATTCAGGGTCACGGGGGCCTGGAGCCTATCCCAGGAGACTTAGGGCACATGGCAGGGTACAGCCTGGACAGGGTGCCAATCCATCGCAGGACACAGACACAAACACATACACTCACTCATTCACATACTATGGGCAATTTTTGGGAACACCAATTAGCCAATTGTCTTTGGACTATGGGAGGAAACCGGAGTAACCGGAGGAAACCCACCAAGCACGGGGAGAACATGCAAACTCCATGCACACAGAGACGGGAATCGAGGATGGCAGCTGCTTACATAATTTCTAAAAAAGAATAATAATAATAATCTGACATTATGATGAAACATTTACTCAGTAGTTTAGTCTTTTCAACGTATACTTTTTTACAATTGAGTACAATTTTTGGCTACTCTACACACTTCTGGTGTATTCCTCCCTCACACTGAGTGTACCAGGGATTAGTTCCAGATCTGCCGTGACCCTGACCAGGATAAAGCAGTTACTGAAGATGACTGAATCAATAAAGTATGGGATGACTTGGCAAGCTGATTTATAACAGAACCTGGGATTCGACAAAATGTAGGAGAAGATGCTGAAGAAACCACATCACTTTTGGAAAGCCTGAGTCAGATGTCTAGTTCCCAGCACTAGAGCAATTATGATTTCCATGTTTTCTTTGTAAACCCATACCTCTTTCATTGTTTATGCTGTTGTCATGCGGGTACTTGGATAGAGGGTCTCGAGCGAGGCTTCCTCCCATTAACCAGTTCACATTGGGGTTCCACTGGTTTCTGTAGCCACACAAATGATCTTCTTCAAAGTTACACTCTATATCAGAATGATATATGTTCATAGCAATATGTTAAAACACTTAATGTCAAGAATGCAAGTACTAATAACTGTTTTCACTTAAACATATTTATCATAATTTACTATACTTGAAGACTACATATTAAAAAATGAACAGCAAAGATTTACCTATACAGTAACCGGGTATGATATGAATTTCAAAGATAGCAATACTGTTTCCTCTCCCTTTCTTAGGCCTGGCGTCCATTAAAAGCTGCACAAAAGTATAAAAATAGGAGATGTGAGGTAAAGTAACGCTGCGAAAAGCTTAAAATCTTTATCATACTGTACATCTAAATTCAAAAAAAAAAAACTCTTCCTCTACTGTATACAAAGGTAGCTCTCAAACTCTCATACTCTCTATCACAACGAATGCATTTGTGCAATCTTTGAATCCTTTGAAAATCTCGTTTTTCACAGTTGATGGTCTCCCACTGTGCTAGAGAGGTGACACATTGCCTCTGAGTGGTGCAGTGGTATCTGAGTGGTGCTCGCACTATCATCCAGAGATCGCAAGTTCGATTCCTAGGTGATGCTGTAGCCTGGAGAGAATTGACTGGCCGAGAGGGGAGGGATGGGAGACACTCTCACATCAAATGTGGCTCTAAGCCAATTGCGAACGTCTATGAGCTCACTCAAATCGCATAGCGCTGTCCTATGAGTGTGTGACGCTGCCCACAACGGTGCGTGCGAGAGGAGTTCAAATCATCTTTGAATCTTCCTTGCATCATCTTTGAAAATCCCCCTCTCTCCCACTGTGCTAGAGAGATGTGACTGGCTGGCTTCACATGGTTTGGAGGAACACGTGATAGTCTTCAACCCTCCCTGAGGTAGTAGCCTTGATGAGGGAGTGCCCTAATGGGGGGTGATGGGTGGGGGGGCTTGGGGGACGGGGGGATTGGACATGACTAAATTAGGGAAAAAATGTAGAAAAATCTCAAAAAATAAAAAAATTAAAAACTGTAAAAGAAAGGGAAACCAGCATTGAAGACAAACCACACAGTGAGAGACAATCAGTTGTGAAGAGGATTTTGAAAGAGGATTCGAGAGTTGGTTGCAATGATGGCACAAATGCATTTCTTATGAAGGAGACTATGTTGAGTAGAACCTTTGTATAGAGGTGATACTGTATATGAAGCAATTTAGTGTGTTGACATTATTTGAATTAATCGTTTAATAAAAGCAATTTACCATATGGCATATAAACTTGTATATGGGAAATACTTCACCTAACCCAGTGATGGACTAAAATAATGTTTGTTTTTATAAGATCCTTTACCTCCTTTTCAAAAGGTAACACTTGATTAGGAATAATCCAGTAACTTCATACATTTTTTTGAAAAATCACTGTTTTTACATTTTCAGCAAGGTCCATGTTGGCTCCTACCTGGTAGGCCCTGGAAAATGTGCGGAGGTCCACACTGGCTATTAACCAGCTGTCCGAGGGTTTGTCCACCGTCCACAGCAAGTGGTCGAAGTTCTCACCGTCGGGGCGTAAGTGAACCTGAAGCGAGCCTGTCCCAGCGATTTGGTAGACAAGACGTAAGCAGCTCCATTCAAATATTTCAAGCTCAGGGCTAACCAAAATGGCCTTGTCAGCCGCGCCCATAAGCGAGGAGTCTGCAGCTATGAAGCGCCCTGTGAGAAGAGTGTAGGCATGTTATTAAATGTAATCATGTGTATGTAAGTACTTGTATAAGGATGAGTCAAAAATTATCCGCACTCTGGCTGTATAACATTTTGACAAATACATAATTTTTCAACATGATATCTTTGCTTTTGTCCATCTGTCAACAATATATTTGTATTACCCGAATACAAAATGTTTTAGGATGAACTGTGAACGACTAATCTTCTTTGAACTTCTCTATCTGTTTATACACAATTCTTTTCGACAAAACCCTTACTCATCGTCTATATTGCTATATATATATATATCTATATCGTGACTATATTGAGTCCAGAGGGTCTGGAGCCTATCCCAGGAAACTTAGGGCACGAGGCGGGGTACACCCTGCACATGGTGCCAATTAATCACAGGGCACACACAGACTCATTCACACACTTTGGGCAATTTGTGAACACCTAAAGACATGCAGTGTAACCTGCTGTCTTTGGTCTGTGGGAGGAAACCGGCGTGCCAGGAGGAAACCCACCAAGCATGGGGAGAACATGCAAACTCCATGCACACATGGAGGCAATAATCAAACCTGGCTGGGAATCAAACCCACACCCTGGAGGTGAAAGGCGACAGTGCTAACCACTAAGCCACTGTACCGCCGTGACAAAACACTTAATGTTAACATTTAATATTAATGTTATTCAGTAATACAAATGAATGTAGTTCCACTACTGTACATTGGCAACAGAATGTGAACAGCTGATCATCACACTCAATCAAACTGCCATATTCTGCGATAAGAGTATGAGTGAGGCCAGGCACTGACGCTGGAATGTAGCTGACCTTCAAGTTCATCCCAGAGGTGCTCTGTGGGGTTGAGGTCAATGCCCTGAGCTTGTCACTGAAGTTCGTCCACACCAACAATGGACCTCATGGACTTCATTTAATAGCTTGTGAAATTGTTTATCCATATATAGCATACAAAGACAAGTCTGTGCTTCCAAAGGTTTCAGGAAGGCTCATATACGAATGTGATGGTAAGGTATCCGCATACTTTTGGCTGTACAATGTACTGTATGAGCATTAGGAATTGAAGTCTCCTGGGAGTGTAAAAGACTAAACAGGTTTTCTAATTCTTGTGTGGTATTTGGAATATTGCTTTCACAAAACTGACATCTCATTTCATAACAACTGCATTAAAAGTTCTAATTATTGTGAATGAGGTGATGTGGACGATAAATGTGTGGTCCAGACCGCACCACTTAAATATCCAGTCTGCATGTCAGAAACCAGGTGCGAGCTATATAAGCTCTTTTCCCACACATTGGCTTATGTAATAATTCAAAACAAAGGACGATTAATTGAGGCTGCTCATCTAAGCAGCAGCCCAGGGGCAGAATGAGGCTTAGCGCACATCTAACTGCTATAACAAGTTCACTTTAAAATAAACTGGTTGATTTAAAGGTAAAACATGTGGAAAATGAAGTAACCATAGATGAGATGCGGTCATGCGTTTTGTCTGCCAGTCACGTTTGTAATCATGACCGTTACTTCCAGATGTGCGCCTTGTCAAAATCATTCGCTCCAGATGTCATCGCAACCTTTTTTTTTTTTTTTTTTGCATGTACTGTTTTATATGCAGGTGCTTCTTCTGTGTCTCAGCTTGACTCTGAGGATGTTTCTTGTTTAGTTCATGCAAATGCTTCAAACAGTATGTTTTTAAGTTTTAAATCTTCTCCTGACTTGAATGTTTCATCAATTAACACACCAGTGGTTTCCAAACTAGGAAATGTGGACTATATCATATGGAGTCAATCTGATTTACACATGTCATCGTAAAGAGAACACACAACTCCTGTTATGTTTTATTCATCTATTTTATGAATTAATATTAGAAACATCACTCTGTATGAATAAGCGTGTGTGCCTGGCGATAGACTGGCACCCTGTCCAGGGTGCACCCGCCTCTTGCTCCAGGCCCCCTGTGACCCTGTATACAGAATGAAGCAATATAGACGATGAGTGAGAACCATGAAAATGAAATTTATGTCCTTTTGTGCTTGTTTGCTGAGAATATTTAAGAACACTGTTGTGTTTCTTCTATTGTAACAGTTTTTTTTAAAGATACAAAATGAGTTTCTAAAAATCTAAAAAGATTTTGAAACTTGGAAATTGCTTGTCACAAAAGTAGTATTCTCAAGGGTGTGTCTTATGTAACTTCATAACTGTCCAGCAACATTGTTGAAGTATGCAATTATACCTTAAGGAACACTGCTACACAAATGAGAGCACTTTTGCCGGTTGCGTACCACGAACCAAACTGTTTCATGGAAATGTGTTTTAAGCAACACTTTAATTGTGGAAAAGGAGATGCTTAGTTTGCCTTTGTCTGTGCCCAGAGCAGCATCTTTGTACGTAGTAAAAATAAACACATGGTGAGACTCAGAGGAACAAAAAAAAAAAAAAACAGTTGTAATGAGTGCTGAATGAACCATTAAAAAACATCAGTTTCCTGCCTGAGTGTAAGCAATTTCACGGTCCAAAAGTTCCCAAGTCATCAAATAAGGAGCTCCTGACCACCAGACACCCAGTCTAGACACCAAGTAGGAGATGATGTCATTTGTAGACAGAGTTCAATGAAATGCACATGGGGTAGTGGTAAGGAGTTTTCCAGTGCTAATGAGATAATCTGGTTCAATGCTTTCCTGATCCAGAGTGACTGGGATTCGTTGATCACAGTACACGCTGACACTCCTGTTCCAAAACTATAACGAAATTACTCATGCAGGTTCAAACGCAACGATCACTGACTCAGTGTAACAGTTGCTTAATGTCTCAACAAAACAGGAACGTAGGATCAACGTAGCCTCCCTGGCAATGAGCTCTTTTTTGAAAAAAAATAAAATAAAAAAAAAAAAAAAAAGAGGATGTACAGTATAGAAAAGTCTGAAGGACATGCTTACAAATGATTTCTGCAGCTGTCTGAAAGTCCCTCAAGAAACCAAGGTAGGTTAGTATGATCACTTTCAAGTATTTTTTTTCCAGTAAAAAAAAAAAAAAAAACAAAGAACTCATCATTTTCCCCAAACCGGCATCCTCATGGACCTTCAGTCCACCATATGGATCATCAGTGACAGTGAAACTGAAGTCATTGTTGAAGCTGAAGGTCTAATTTGTCCACTAGGAAAAGCACCTTGGATTTGTAACGTTTATTTGTAGAGAATAAAAACCTGTTTCAAGCCGCAGGCATTTGCTTTCAACTGACCTCAAAATAAATGCTGGGTATTTCCATCACACATTTGGTCATGGAGTTGCCCAGGAAACTAAACAGTCACAATTCTGTCTGGGTTTATGCTACTATTTAGCTACACATTGAGAGAAATGAGACACATCCGCACCATATCCAAAGCCAAAAGGAGTAACATTTTGTGGTTTTGAGGTGGTTACGACCACCTGGTGTAAACAAAAAAGGATTGTTATGAGGTGATTCTGATGTACTCAGGTCCTTGCACCACTCCTCCACTGGTAAAGTTACACAACGGTCCAGGCTACACATCTTAATACCAGCTGCTGTTTACAATAGCACAAGCTTTTTGGCACAAGAGAAATAATCTGAAAATCTTTTTTTTTTTTTTTTTTAATATACACTTGCTTAATGAATTAAAGAACAAGCTGCTGGTTTTGGACACACTACATGACAAACCACAGATGAGCTTCAATTACAAAACCACTTTCTAAAATGATGTCAGACACCCAGCTTACATAGAGGACCAGCTCCAGTGTGAAGTTAAAGTATAAAGAATTATTTCAGATATGAGATAACCTAACATGTTGGAACCAGGATGGTTCTTGAATTGCTCCCAATGTTCCCAATTTACTTAATTGTGCAAGTTGTGATAGCCATGCTGTGATCTAGAAGAATTTGTTCATGTTATTTATGACCCTATTTACTTCTGTGTTATATTTATTGGGCTGTTTGTCAAAAGAAAACTGTCTCCAAATTTTCTATTACTTAATTAAAATCATACAGGCAAAAAGAGACAGAATTGTATACTGTTGAATGGGTTTGGCCTCTGCCATTTGTTTGTTACAGATGTGACTAGCTATGTTAAATAATAAAAAATTCAGATGTAACACGTAAGCATAGACTTGGCACGAAATGAAAGCCAATTACAGACTAGAATCTGGAAGACTTAAGAAGAGATGTAGTCACTGAGCTAGCTTGTAGGGACAGAAATATCTACCTAGATGTCCTCACTGGCCTGGCTAACCGTCAAGAAAGGCTGCTCATTGAGAAAGGAATTAAGCCCTGATTCAGTCCGCAGACCATGCACAACGTCCACACCAGACTAATCTCCCAACATTTAACACCAACATATTCAACACCATCTCAATTCTCAATGAATTTCCGGTTATGTGGCAAGTGTCTTGGTAATGATGTCCTCAGCGACAGGTTATGCAAGTTTATAATCACCTACTGTACATCGATGAGACACAAATCTATTTCCTGGAACGTCATATTAATGAAGGCATAAAACAGTCTTTTACAAGCAATTGTGAACCTTTTTGGTCAAGCTAAAAACACTTTGGAAAATACTTCTTGTCGTTTAAATGTGCTAATAAGGGTGACTAGTGCAATCCATGATTCAGTATATTTCTGGATTACAATGCCAGCAAAGAAATTATGTGACTAAGGCTAATTCCAAAGATAAGGCAGACACTTTGACTCATTAGAAGCTTTACAAGCTGTCACGTCACTCCTTAAGGGAGCATTATAAACCATATATCAAGCTACCCTTAAGCTTAATCCTTGAGATTAACCTGGGAGCTGAGAACATGGGTCCTAGTAATCTCTTCATAATAGCGACTAAAGAAGGAAAAAATTATATCTCTTCTCCTGTACTCCAAAGTCTTTTTCTTTCACACTTACACTTAATTCACACTTACAGAAATAATTTATGGCATCAGTAATAGACTTTTACAATGATTAGCCAAAACACTAACATAACCAACAGGTGATCTGAATGACATTCAGTGTTATATACTGGTGATATGATCAAAGACTAGCCCGTCCAATCAAATCCCACAGAAAAGCCAATGTAGCGTAAATCGCTGAAAACATCAACGAAAGGTATAAGATCACCCAGTGCATCACAGTCTGCCATGGATGGGATCTCAAGCTGACTGATGAGATCTCAAGGCGACTGAGCATCCATGGGATGCACTGGACAATCCATAGAGACTCCAGCCCACAACCCACAGCATCCATCCTGGAGCCAAACACAACAGCACATCCCCCAGAAGTCTTGTAGAGTCCTGCCCCGAGAACAAAACACCAGGACAAGTTCTTCTCCAGGTTTGATATAGTTTTTGATCTTGTATTACCCAGGATCCAAAAACGTTAAAGAAGATGCGTTAAAACATATTAACACATCAAGTGTCAGACCCACATTCTAAACACAGCATACTGCATGAGCCTAATTTTATCTCTACTAATACTTGGGACATTGACAGAAAGATGACTCAGATCCTCCAAGCTCAGCCTACTCTTGTCCAGTGTCCTCCAGATAAGAGTGAGATCCAGTGAGCATAACTTCTGAAATGAACGTGTAAATACATGCAAACAAACTTTCAAAAGGCTTACAAATATTTTAGTGTTGATTAATCGTTCTGATAAAGGTTTAGTAGATTTGATGCGAGACAATCTCTGCTCATTACCTTCCTTGTTCACAGTCCAGGGACCGTGCGCCGGATCTGATGTGTAGCCACATGTGTCACTCTCGAAGCTGCAGGAACCTGGCAACAAATCCTGGCGTGCCCTTGCAAGCATCACCACCACTGCATGAACACACACACACACACACACACACACACACACACACACACACTTTTGTTTTATTATCCTAATGAGGACCATGCATTGACACAATTGTTACACTAATGCACCTAACTGATGCTACGCCTACACCTACTGTACATCACAGTGAAAAAGTCTGTAGAATCTTATTTTCTTTTGTTTTGTTTCACTACTTAATAAAACAATTCAAAATGACTTTTCTTTCCTAGTGAGGACGAACTGACCAATCCCCACTAGGTCAGAACTGTCAGATATTCCTGGCTTTGTGGTGGCATAACCCCCCCCCCTCCCCCCTCCACACATGCGCGCGCGCACTCCGCGCGTGCCGCTTATCTTGAAAAGCACAGCCGTTATAAGACAAAGGCGCGCGCTGAGTTGTATGTCATGTGCATTGTCTCAGTTTTATTTATTGCAAAGAACCCTGCTGCTGCCGTGCAAAATACAGGAAACCAACTAAGAACAATGCCAGAAACAGATCGCATCTCTAACACAGCCGAAGTTCACTTTTTCCTATATATAGCAATAAGGATCATTCTAATGCATATACTAAATGTGTTTCTCTCATGCCTTACCCAGAAGAGTTGAAAGATGAAGAACTTGCATGGCATACATCCACGTACTCCGACTGACTATCAGATAAGATCGGAGAGATCAGACGGTGAAGGAAATGCTGCGCTGGGATGTTCAGTGCTCACTGGAGCCCTCCTTGTGTCCTGCAGTGTGTGTGTGTGTGTATGTGTGTGACTGCTTCAGCTGCAGTGTGCATGGAGGAACGCGCGCGGTGGGCATGCTGTCTGCAGCTGGAAAGAGGAGGGCCATGTGTCAGTGATTCGCACGGCACAGTGATGGACATGAGAGATCTAAGGATCATGTCTCAGTACACGTGGGCTTTGGCCTGGCTAGGTTGTCATTTTAAGATTTTAAGGAAATGAGAGGCTTTTTTGAAATGCTACACTCGGGCAGCGATGACGTCATCCATCCATCCATCCACCCGGCACGCCCTCCCCCCTGCACGAGTCCAAGATTTAGTCAGCTTTTTAACCCCAGCTTTGTGTCTCAAATTTTATATACACTGATCAGCCATAACATTATGACCACCTGCCTAATATTGAGTAGGCACCTCCTGCCCCAAACACACACCCCCCCCCCACACACACACACACCCCACTTTGGTCACCTGTGTTCTGACATCTTTTCATCAATTTGATCGACACTTGCTCTTCTATTTGATCGGACTACACGGGTCAGCCTACGCTCCCCATGTGAATCACTGAGACTTGGCCACCCATGAACCTGTTGCCATTTTTCCTTCCTTGACTCACTTTCGGTACTGTATTTCCTGACCACTGCAGACCAGGAACATCGCATAAAAGCTGCAGTTATGGAGTTGCTCTGGCCCAGTTGTCTAACCATTAGAATTTGACCCTTCTCACAGTAGCTACATTTTCAATATCTCATTACAATGGTGGCTGTAAGTAGGTGGGATATATTAGGCAGCAAGTAAACCTTTTTTAATTAAGTTGATGTGTTGGAAGTGAAAAAAAAAATGGGCAAGCATAACAACTGACAGGCCAAACTGTGATGGGTCAGAACAACTCCAAAACTGCAGCTCTTGTGGGATGTTCCTGGTCTGCAGTGGTCAGGACATACCAAAAGTGATTCAAGGAAGAAAAACCTGGTGACAGGGTCATTGGTGGCCAAGGTTTACTGATGCGCATGGCGAGTTAAAGCTGGCCAATGTAGTCTGATCCAATTGAAGCGCTAGTGTAGATCAAATTGAAAAAAAGGTTCATTAATCCTGGTTGTGATAGAAAGGTGTCAGAACACAGTGAATCACTGTTATGGTAGCAAAAAAAAGGGGGGGGGACCTTTTGCTGCTGGACCTATTAGGCTGATATAATGAACAGGGAAAGATATTCATATAGTTCAACATAGTTTACACCAGATATCCTCAGTTTTTCCTGCATCATACAGTGTATACTTGTTGTAAGTATATTCATAGAGTTTATAGTTTGTACAGTATAACAGCACTTATTCTTGGGTGACTAAGTTTACATGACTTGTGTCTTTTTTGTGAAACTAATGAATAGAGATGAACAGATAAATAGATGCAGAGTCTAGAGTTATTTATCTTCAAATGTTTAAGGGCATGCAGGGCTTTTGCATTAAAGCGTCTAGGTTATTTGCATTCACATCTGAAAATCCCTTATTGCTTTATTTGAACAGTTGATTTGCTTTCTCGCTAAAAGGTGAGGTGTGTGCACAAAAGATAATAATGTGTACACAAGATAAAAATCATATCTTTTAGGACTTAAAGGGCTCTGTACAAACTAGAATGATAAATTTTATAACTCCTTCATGTGAGGGAGGTGACATAGCAGGGTTACCTATTGCATGCTGATAGCTGAGACCAAAAATCACAAAAAATCAATCATGTTTAAGGTAGGAGTAGAAGGCTTTGAAAAACAGCAGGACATTTTCTTTTGCTACTGCAAATTGAATGTATTGTTTCTCTACTTTCTTTCACAATTTTTATGGTTTCATTCCAGCTACATCTGCAGAACAGGCAAATAGCTTTAAGGTTAAAGAGTAACTGGACTCCATGAATTGTTTTCTTAAAATGAAGCAATAAAATATTTTTTATATTTAGCCAAAATTATGTTGACGCCTGACCATCCCATCCACATGTGCTTGCTGAACATCTCATTCCATAAGGCTTCTTGGATGGGTTTCCACTACATTTCCAATGTAGCTGTTTGGATTTGTGTTCTTCAACCACAAGAACTCTGTAGAACACCTTAGTTCCTCCATAAATAATCTATAAATTATGGAAGGAAAGATTAATGCTTATTCGATACCAGGCTTTTAACCTCATTTTTGGTCATTTTAGCATCTCTGGGAGTGAATGGGAGCATGTGTGGCTGAGTTCATTTGACAATTTCCCTATCTAATAACTCTCAAAGGGGTGGATCTCCATCATAAACATAACAACAGCAGTGAGACAAACAGAGTGTTCAGACCTGCAACCAAACCAGGCTGCAACCAAATCCATGACAGTTTCAGATATCGTACAATGTATAGCTTGTAATTGTTATTATTACATGTAATCAATTGAAGAAACTTATGATTATTTGTGTTTGTCCCAGAAACTTTTTATAGGTCCATTTGTTTAGTTGTCACTACCTTCTCCTGTGACATTTAGCTAGATAGATAGACAGCAGCTTTGCTAATTTTAGTGCGTCAACAGACACTACTCATTTTGTTAACCTAATTTTCTTTTACAAGAGCCACCTGTGCCTCCTCCATTTCACAGACTATGAGCTACAATACCACTGTTTTCCACGTTTTGCTGCTGTTCTATTATGAATTTCTTACCATACCCCCTCAAGGGTCTAGTTTAGGCTCTATATTACTCTAGTTACAACGTATATAATTTGATGATAATATTGCTTTCATAAACTTCCATGTTATAATGTTATGCTTATCAGTGTTGCCAGATTCAGCTGCACAGACATGTTAACTAAATTCTGCTTAAAATTGATGTAATCAATCCAGAGACCTATTTAAACAAACTTATGCCTTTTATTATTTGGGCATATAGTGTATATATGGTATACATGGCATATAGTATTTTATAATATGTATAAATTCTTTAAAAAAGAAAAAAAATTCAGTAATTGTAGGGTGGTTTCATTAAAGTGATTTTATCCTAAATCCATTGTGCATTGACAGTAAGCACTGGAAGATGTGCATAATAGTCCAAGATGCTAGAAAGAACTCCAGGAAACCAACCATAATCAACATGCCTTACATTTCCACTAAATATTTAGCTAGAAGCAATGAAATATGCAATCAGTTACTGAAATATTAGTGCAGATTATCATGTCAAAGTCGATCTTTGTGAAAGGATCTCTCTTCTCTGTTTTGTACTCCACGTTCTTTGTTTCTCTCTGTCACGGCATGAGATCCAAAAGGGATGAAGTATTAGCTGCTACCTTTGTTGTTCCTTCATAAGCCAGTAACAGTTTGGATGAGGTCATGGAACAAATCATAGTATTCGGCTTTTACAGGGACTGTATGCTGAAACTGGTATTAAGCTGGCAAAGAGTAATCAAAGCACAGTCATGCCCTAAGTGGCCTTCTGAAGTGATCCAGTGGCAGTAAAAGCAACATTATGTCATCTTGTTTCAGTGTAGATATGATTTAGTGTGACGTGAGTGTAAACTAGCACGCTTAACTCCAATGGATGCACATAAAAAAAAAAAAAGAAAAACACATGCATTACATCGCTGCCCATGTTTGCTCTTAGGCAGAAAGGCGAGGCATTATCATTAATGCACTGTCCTGAATGTGCTTGGCCATTCTCGCAGAATGTAAACTTATCCACAAGCCCAGTTGAGGCAGAATTTAAACAAACTGTGTTGCTGTGTGAAGCTTATGGCTCCAGGATCGCCTCAGCTCCCAGACCTCAGCAGACTTACTCAATAACAGCTCCTTTTTGGTAGCTTATGATTTGTTATACTCCATTGTTCAAGATTTTTCCATAAATAACATCCTATAACTGATGTCAATGATCTCATTCTCTATACCATTTATCTTGTACAGGAGGTCTGGAGCCTATCCCAGGGAACTCAGGGCATGAGGTGGGGTACACCATGGCCGGGTTGCCAATTCATCACAGGGCCAGATGTAAAATTCTGATAAAAGTTTTCTCAGTCGCTGGCACCAACTGTGCATTCATTTAAGATCTCTTCAACAGAACACACTATGCCTCTCTATGTGATCAGTGCAGGATTTGCTCTTCAACTTAAAAAAAAAAAGGTAGCTGAGACTGGATGTAAGGTATGGTTGAATTTTCCAGAGTCACCTGCACTGTTTACAGCTGCCAGTCTTCTACCGGAAAGCTGAGTCTACTGGAAAACCAGAGTGAAGAAACAAAAATTTCTGAATTGAAATGTTTTTTTGTCTGGGCTTCATAAGACACAGCAGCTCTGTGTGAACATGGAACAGATATGATTTACTCTAAAATAAGTAAACGGTATCCCAGACATATGAGTCGCCATAGTTATATGCACACCTGTTCATATATTGGATGAAAATCCTCCCATACAACTCGATCCTCTTGAATGCAGCAGCTGAGTGGTGAGCTGAAGAATTTTCTGTGTCTGACCATTTATATAATTCATTATATGTAATTATATGTGATTTTCTCTTTGTTTTTGTTTAACTTATTTTCTACATTCTACAACAATACTGGGGATTTGAAAACTATGAAATAACACATATGGAATTAGGTAATTGTGTAACAACAACATCAACAGCAGTCAATTCAATTTTTTTCAATTCAATTTTATTTCTATAGCGCTTTTAACAATGGTCATTGTCTCAAAGCAGCTTCACAGAAATTAAAAGAAAATGAAAAGAAGACTTATGGAAACATATATATGTTTAAGAAAAATGTGTCTAGATAATGAGATTGTCCCTGATGAGCAAGCCAAGGGTGACGGCGACAGTGGCAAGGAAAACTCCCTGAGATGGCAATAGGAAGAAACCTTGAGAGGAACCAGACTCAACAGGGAACCCATCCTCATCTGGGAGATAACAGATAACAGAAATTGTATAACATCATGTGTGTTATGCAGATGAAAGTTCGATATAACAGAAGTTATTTAAATTAACACAAAGTCCAGTTCAGTTCAGGGATGAGTCAGCTGGTGCAGAGCGCAGATGGGGGTCTGGATCACTGGGAGCTCAGGAGCAGCATGTGTAGCTCCAAACCAACATGAAGAGGAATCCAGCTGGAGCAGGTCCTTCTCTGGATGCCTCAGGATCCTTGCAGGGTTGGCCTCTGTCTACTGAAGCTGGCACAATCTCCAGATGCCTCGGTATGGGTGGAAAAATAAAGAGCAGGTGAAAAGAATTAGCGTGGTTGCCATTCAGGATAGATGTACTGGAGTATGAGGTAAAGAAATAAATTATGTG
>JAAGKR010009218.1:0-27507 GCA_011419295.1 Clarias macrocephalus | reverse complement strand
TTTGGCAGACACTTTTATCCAGAGTGAATTACTTTTTTTTTTTAAATCTCATTATACATCTGAGCATTTGAGGGTTAAGTGTCCAACAGTGGCAACCTGGTGGTGCTTGGGTTTGAACCTGGAACCTTCTGAACCGTGGTCCAATTCCTTAACCTTTTCTGAACTGCCCCTGATCAGGTTGTTTGGTAGCTACTGTATGTACCAAAATGGACATAAGACTAATAGGTTTAGTTTGTAATCCAATACTGGCTCAAAATGTCTGTGATGCTACATTGTGATGATTAAATAGAATCATTAAAGGCATTTGGAAAGGAATTAGACGGAACAAAAAACAAAAGAATAAAAAAAAAAAGAATCTGTTGAAACGGTCTGGGTTACAATTTTTTCTGCAAACTCAGAGAAATAAGGCAAATCCATGCTTGCTAAGCGTGAGTGTTCACAATAACTTATGACAGTGAATGATTTTCCTCCACAGAAATAATACAGTTCATGTAAATGTAGCACTAAGACTGTACTGTACATACTTACTTTAAGAAGCGCCTACCAGAGATTTTAGCCTGACTGCAGATATTTTTTATTCATATGCCCTTATAATGTATTTTAATAATAATAAAAAAAAACACTGTAAACTTTGCTTTAAAACTTCTCCTGAAAGTCTACTAGAATTTAAAACAAGCTGGCCAATGAGGACGCAGTCCTGTAAGACCCGCCCCAAGTGGTGTGTTTGTCTCGGACCTGCAAATGAAAACCCGAGACAAACTTTTTTTTTTTGTTTGTTTTTTTTTCCTCTGCTATTTTGTATTCACTTTTCTTTAGTAATTTTTGTTTAATCCTTTTGACACAAATCTATATTAATAGAAACCAATCAATCATTATGCAGCATGGATGGAAAATATCTAATTTTCAGAATTGTACAGGTTGCTTTAATGGAAAAAAAAATCAAAAAATTTCAACATTAAGAAAAAGAAGAACTCATAGATGATGAATTTAAGGCTACCGTTTATAGACAATAGTGATATAAAGTTAAAGTTCCTGTCCTTGCTTATTATATGACTTGTATTTTTATTTCTTTTTTTAGTAAGAGCCAAAAGGAAGTAGGAGTAAGAAAGCGAGTCTGTGTAACTGAATCAGCAATGAAATGGCAGATTTATTGTCGCTTTGTGCCGTATCTCCTCTTACATCTGCTTCCTCCTGCTTTATGGAGTCGAGGAGAATGAACAGTGGCTTAGCGTCTATTTTCCTGGGGAACATTATTCTAAAGTCTATTCGGGTTTGTTTATTACATTTGGTATAGAACAATAAATGGAGCACAGTTTACAACATCATGATGTCATATTTTATATTCTCTCTACACACACACACACACACACACACACACTGATGAGCCACAACCCACACGGCTAATATTGAGCAGGTGCCGCTTTTGAGGCCACCGTCTTCCGTGACATCACATGCTCATTGTAAGACCTTTTGGCTTTGAACACGAGTCAGCATGAGCACCAGGCAGCCCCGTACACTGCTACACAATAGAAGAGTACAGCAACTCTTCTATTGGATCACTCCCCATGTGCATCAGTGAACCTTGGCCACCCATGTCCCTGTTGGTCTTCCTTTCATGGATCACTTTTGGTACGTCTTGACCACTGAAGATTGAGAAGATCCCACAAAAATGTTAACTTGCTGCATTATGTACAGTATGTCTCACCCACTTTCAGGTGCCATTACTACACTTTCTACACTGTGAAACAATCCTGAAGGTGCCCACAATGTGCAGTAATCGTACTTGAATCGCTACTTAAAGCCTTCATAATGGCTCTGATCGGAGATGAATTCTGAGGCTGGTAACTTTAAATGAACTTCTTTGGTCTCGCTACTGTTGTTGCAAGAACTGTTTCAGAAAGACTGACCTTCATATCTTTACATAGTGCCATATGTGTTATTTCATAGTTTTGAAATAAATCCTAGAGTGGCACGCTGGCTTAGTCTCGCTTGCGTCTCCGGGGTCTGGATTCAATTCCCGCATCGTGTCTGCGTGCATGGAGTTTGCATGTTCTCCCCGTGCTTGGTGGGTTTCCTCCGGATACTCCGGTTTCCTCCCACAGTCCAAAGACATGCAGATCAGTTTAACTGCTGTTCTGTCCAGACTTTTGACTGGAGCTGTCCAAGTGTAATATCCAGTTCAGTTTCCTGATTGCTGTGGCTCCTGACTCCACAGCTAGTAATACTGTAATATCCCCTTCCTCCTTAAACATGCAGTGGTGGAAATGCCATATGTTAAAATGAAAATTTGTAAAAACAAACCTATGTTTATGTGGTAGGAGTGAGAGGTGATACTATTTCGCCTTGCTTTTAACTCGACCATGTGTGTGTGTGTGTGTGTGTGTGTGTGTGTTACAGGACAATAGCCTACTGTCAGTGGGTGGATAATCTGGAGGAGACTAAGAAGATGCTGGCAGTGACCGGGCCTCTGAGTGACATGCTCAAGTGGATCCTGAGTCACGTCAACTGTGGCATCGTGAAGAGAGAGATGTACGGCCATGGCATCGGGCGCTTCTCTAAAGACGAAATCTACACGCTGATGGAAAAGGACATGCGCACCCTGGCCACTCTGCTCGGTCAGTGTGTAGAGGGTCAGGAAAGACAACACTGAGGCCTTCACAGGGGTTTTATCTCAGCCATTAGTGGCACACAGCCTGCCGTTGAGATGTGTGTGTGTGTGTGTGTGTGTGTGTGTGTGTGTGTGTGTCGTTGATTGAGATGGAAAAGATATTTGATAGTGGCACATCCGGAGCCGTGAGATTCAGTGATAAAATCTTGTGCTTTATGGCAAGCTTTAGCTTAGTGTGTGAAACAGAAACACACGTTTTTCTGTACACTTGCAACTATTTACCAAGATAGAAAGATTATATAGACAAACAAATACAGAAATACACATTAAAATAGAAGATTTTAAATAATTGTTGGTTGTTTGTTAGTTTCTAATAATTTTTTTTCTCCATGGTGTTTTTTTCTCCCTAGGTAATGGCCTAAGCACAATCGCAACCATAATATAGAACAAAAAGATTATCAGATTTTTTCTTTTCTTAGAAGCACAATAATTCTATGACATTACAGCACGTAAGATTTCATGAGCCTGCTTAAATTTCAACACCCGTGATATAAAATGCCTTCCCACATTCATTAAAGGGTGAGACCAAAAATTACCCGCCCTCAGGCTGTAGAATTAATTTCAATTATCTTTTAAAAAAAGACAAATACTGGCCCCTGAGTGGGGCAGTGGTAAAGTGCTCGCCCTATCATCTGGAGATGGCGAGTTCGATTCTTGGGTGATGCTGTAGCCTCCCGCAGCCAGGGGCCTGGAGAGGGCTGATTGGCCGAGCTCCCTCATAGGGGAGGGATGAGATTGTGGGCAGATGTGAGATCACAACACACTTTGATAGCAGGCGTCTGTTTAAGTTTATACGTTTATACGGAGCCCCTAAAAGGAGAAGAAAAAAAAAAAACTGGAGAGGGGAAAAAAAATTCCCCCGACCACGTGTACTCGGGCGCGCTCCGAGTACAAACTGAATGTCTTTATATTTTAGGCCAAGATGAAAGTAAACTCAGCTACTCAAACTTCTACTCAGCAACCGTCTCCATGTCTGTTTAACAACGCACGTGTAACACTAATCAGAGTATCATCTTCCCGGGTGTTTCTTCTTCTTCTTCCTTAATTTTTTTTAGCGGTTGGCAGCCAGCTTTTAGGCGCATTACTGACACCCACTGGGCTGGATCGGTATTGCGCAGATAAGGATCAAGCTTTTAGGAGCATTGCTGCCACCTGCTGGACTAAATCGGCAACGCTGAAGAGTCAAGTTTTTCGAACTTAAACTTAAAAAATATATATATATAATAAAAAAATTTTCACGTATATCCTGTTTACCTATTTTTTTTTCAAGATAGATTTCTTTTTTTTCTCCAACATTTTTTTCCGACCCATGTCCCATTAGGGGCTCAGTACGTTCACACATGCACAGCAGTGACTGGGGAGACAGTAGCCTTAAATGGAAAGCACTGATGAGACAGTGCAGCCAAGAGGCATTTCTGACTCACCCTCGTATAATTATTAATTTTGAGTTTGAATCTAATGAACCCAGTTGAGGAATCGTTTTTTAAATGCAGGTAAAAGGGTTTCCTGTTCTTTCAAAGCCCTGCTTTAGAGTACTGTATGTCCTTGTGAGAAATGTCTCGTGAAACGTGTATCTTCTGACACCTTTTGGTGAGAACAGTGTACTGCACCTTCAGAAATATTACAGCTTAGATAACAGCAAATAGAGTTAATCAACATTTTTTCCTGATTAAATGAATCATCCAAAATCTGGCTTTTATTTATTTTCTCACTCACACTTTCCTGTAGCAAGTGTAGGACTTTCCACAAGGGGGAGCCATTAACTCAAATAGTCTTTACGTGCCGTATGATTCTGGAGATGAGAAATACCGTCACTGCTGTTGTTTACAGATCGTTTGTCTGTGTTTCAGGGGATAAGAAGTACATCATGGGCCCCAAAGTCTCCACGGTTGACGCTGCAGTGTTTGGTCACCTCGCCCAGGCCATGTGGACTTTACCCGGCACACGGCCGGAGCAGCTCATCAAGGGTGAGCTTACTAACCGAATCTCTTAAACACTCCTCGTCCAGAAAGTGTAGACAGGTAACATGAGCAGCACTCATCTGGTTCATTACACGTAGATAGAACTGTGTAGAACTGTGCACTTCTGGTGCTCAGGAAGGACGATATTGTTCACCAAACACTGTTTTATGGTAGACTTTTCTACAGCAAGGATGATTTCTGAAGAATAATAGGACAAAGAACTAAACCACGCTGGAGTTCTGTGATACGGATATCACCCCAAACTCCATTAGCCATGAGGGGAATAATTAGGTTTAATAATAAGACTGTATATACTGTAGATGAGGAAACAGGAACGCTTCTGCAGCTGAATGCAAAGAGGGACACAGTCACATTTTTGTACACACTGGACAGGGTGCCAATCAAATGCAGGGCACACACACACACACACACACACACACTCACACACTACGGGCAATTTGGGAACACCAGATAGTCTAATCTGCATGTCTTTGGACTGTTGGAGGAAACCTGAGTACCCGGAGGAAACCCACCAAGCATACGTGCAAACTCCATGCGCACAGAGATGGGAATCGAACCCGGACCCTGGAGGTGCAAGGCGACAGCGCTGACCACTACACCACTACACCACCTTCATTTCTAATATATTAGTTATAATAGATGCAGTATGTTGTATTGATGTGTGTTGAATGCATTCTAAATACTAAATAAAGTAGAATTTGGTAGTATGTCTCTCTTATAGAGAAAGTTTATTTTACACAGGTAATTATGGATATATTCGTTTTCTCTATCGGTTCAAATGTTCCAATATTACACGAATCACCGAATTACATGATAAAGCCTGACTTTGTGCCAGATATGGCAGTTCACAGACTCGACCATACAGTGCGCCGTAAATGTCTGGATTCACAGACAGAATGCCATTTAAAAGTATCAGTGACATATAAGTCATTGTTCATGAGTGCAAGAACACGAGCGTCTCTTAATGTAGCAGAACTGATGGTGTTAAAGCAGAGATGAGTTCCAGCTTCACTGCAGCGCTTGTTCCGAGACGATTCCCACGGACTACTGACTTCAGATGAGCGGAGATTAAAGCCGAGTGGTGTTCTGAGTGAGGTCCGGTTCCCTTCCATCATCTGTTGTTATGTCCAAGACCTCTTATGCCTGAAAAGAGGAAAAAAAAAAAACATTACGAGGTTTCATATCAGCAAAAATGACTCTACATCCCGACGTTTGTGCCGCGCTGTATGATCTGCTTTTACAGTACAGCATATAACTCTAATTAACACCATCCAGTGAAGTCATGTTTAGAGAAAATCCAAGCAGCACTGCCTTCATGAACAGAGCAACCTGACAATGTAAACTGAAAGCAATGGCAGTGAAGGAAATTATAATAAAAGTCGAACTTCTCCTGTGTGGATGATGAGCGCAGCGTACGCAGCTGTTGCATATCAAATAGCGTTCAATCTTCCTGCTGCTGTGTCACTACCTAACTTTGTCTTAGAATCCAGCTCACTTTTTTTTGCCGAGTGTTTGGTTTTTTTTTTGTGCTTGCCTCCGCATTTTTGTTCTCTCCAGCCTGCACTTGTCTATTTTATTTAACCATTTAGTTCACTAGAAAAATCATGATTTATGATATGAAAGGAAACAAAAGAATGACTGGGATAAGACTGGGATTAATAATTTATCAGTAATTTAAATATATACTTATAATATACGCTGCCTGGTCAAAAACGAATCTCTGTTTCAGAAGGGTCCAATTATTGGGCGGCATCAAGCAAAGACAACAACTAAGGAGATTCGAAATTAGGATGAGAAAATGAAAGTAAGATCATTCCCGTCTCTGTGTGCATGGAGTTTGCATGTGTGGTGGGTTTCCTCCGGGTTCTCCGTTTTCCTCCCACAGTCCAAAGACGTACAGATAATTGGCGTTCCTAAATTGCCTGTAGTTTGTGTGTTATGTGATGGATTGTCACTGTCCATGGTGTACCCCACCTAGGCCTCCAGGCCCCCCCGTGACCCTGAATACAGGATAAAGTGGTATCAATGAGTGAGTCAGTGAGAAATGGGGGAAAATTTGATTCAGTTACTGAATATTCAGTTTGATTCAAGTACGCTGTCCATGGTTCATGTATTAGCAGTAAATCTGAGTCGATATCTCGCTCAACGCGGTTATTCTTCCCTTTTTTTTTTGTGTGTTTTTTTCCACAGTCTAACAAATAATAACATCGCATTATGTTGGTGTATGATGAGAAGCCATATTTCATTCATAAACATTGAGATATGATCGCTAACTTTTTAAATTCAAGAAGCATGTTGGGTTTACATGTCTTTTTTTTTCCCATTTAGCAAAATTAGCCCTTTGAGCTAGTCTGTGTCCGTGTACATATATTTTATGTATGAGTTTTAATGATTTGTATGACTGCTTCGCTTTTCCCGGCTTACTGAAATGTCAAAAAAAAAAAAAGATTTTTATGATTATTTTGTGCGGCAATTCATATAGCGCCACACTGACTCCAGATTATTTATTTATTTATTTATTTTTAAAATCCATTTTTTATTTATATATGTTTGCATTGGAGATTATAAAATGTTGCAGTTCCTCTATGATCCTACAGGTGGTGCTCTAAAGTATTCACACATAGGCAGGCAGAACAGCATACTGTTTTAGAGTACTGTTTAGAATTGTAAGAAAATCTTGAAAAAAAAATCTGGATATTTAAATCGTAATACTAACAGAATCGCAATCCAGACAGAGGTATTGTGCTAATGTCGTATCGGGTGATCCCTTTCCGAACAAACAGTCTGTGAAGTTGGTAAAAGTGTTGGTTATATCTGTTGGTGCGTGTACAGCACGTCTCTGATCATGCTGTTTTCATTCATGCAGGTGAATTAATCAACCTAGCCATGTACTGCGAGCGCATCCGGAGGAAATTTTGGCCCGAGTGGTTCGTGGACGTCGACGACCTCTACTGCGACGGCTCGAGCGAAGAACCGCACTCTCCATCTCCGCTGCTCGACCTGGGCCTGTTTTCCCGCAGCGACGGATTCCCGGAGGAGCCCAGCACCCTGTCGCGCTCCGACACCACACACTCTCTGGACAGCGATCGCACCGGACACTCGCTCTACGACTCCGACATGGACGGCGAGTACTCGGAGACGGAGCAGGTCAAGTGCTAACCACTTTGTCTGTCACCATGCCGCTTCTCGGGCAGTGTCCGTCCTCCATCGCGCCCCCCCCCTCCCCAGTAAGGACGCCGTTCACCTTTCAGATAAGGACGGGGGCTTCACTCGAGGGATGAAAGGTGTGCAGTGTTACCAATGGGAATGCTGAGGAATCTCCGGTTTACCTGCAAGTAGGGCCGGGTATGAGTAGTGTAATGGTACAGTGTGACCTCGACATCGCCATGCTGTACCTTGGCATCACATGGCATGAAGCTGATTGGACATGGGGCAAGGGACAAGTTTTTCCTCCTAAGAAATATTGCGTCCCAGTTTAGGAGACATTATGTTGCTCAAAACAGATCCCATGATGCATAGTGTGTATTGCAAAAGTCATTGGGTATTTTGTGGGTTTTTTTTATTTTTATTATTATTATTTTTTTGCCCACCCCTACTTGCTAGGAAATATGTTGGAGGTAATAAAGTCGTAATAGGGATAGGAAAGAAAAAGAACAAGGCATGAAATTTCAACCAGGTCAAATCACCAAGATGTATAAATAAAGAACGAGATCGAGACAAAGAGCCAAGGGAGCGAATGACGCGACAGCTGAATCGTTCCCTCCATCGTGACAGATTACCGTCGTGTCAGAGCGAAAAACAAAGAAGTCGCTTCCTGTTTTAGGGTGTATTACTGTACAGATACTGATACACGAGTTAACTTTTAATCTTTCTGGAAGAGAAATAAAACACTTGTCCCTTTATAAAAAATGAAGGAATGAAAAAAAATAATCATAGTTGATATTTTATACAAATCAAATTCTTCTAGAGCAATCACATGAGATGAGTGTAACTGAAGGAGCTGAATGGAAGTGTCTGAGTTATAAAGTATCCACACACACTCTACAGGTCTGTATGTTAGAGCTGTGATTCTTCTTTTCTTTTTTTTTTTTTTTTTTTCGTCGACTTAATTCATTAATTTATCCACTTTTTTAAAAACATTATTTATTAAATGTTAAATCATCTTAAATTGACGAGATGCTTAAAAATATATATAACAGCTTTTACAGACAATATCTTGAGTTGATGGCGTTACCTCTGCATACGAATTTAATCCGTTCCGGAGTCGAGTTCTTAAGGTGAAATCTCGTATTATGAAACGTGTTTTCCCATAGGAAACAATGTAAATGCAGATAATCCGTTCCAGCTGCCCCAAAATATTGCCAATTCTACCAATTTCCAACACTATTATCATATTTTTTTTTGCATTTAAAAACAATCAAAACATTTAGAGAAGGCATGGAGATGAAGGAAAAATATGAGGTAAACATTCATTAAATGGCACTCACTCACTCAATCATTCATCGTCTATACCGCTTTATCATGTATTCAAGATCACGGGGAGCCTAGAGCCTCTCCCAGGAGACTTGGGGCATGAGGCGGGGGACACCCTGGACAGGGTGCCAATCCATCACAGAGCACACACACATACACCCACACACACACACTCACAATTTGAGGACACCTCTTAGTCTAACCTGCATGTCTTTGGACTGTGGGAGGAAACTGGAGTACCAGGAGGAAACCCACCAAGCACGGGGAGAACCTGCAAACCCTGGAGGTGCAAGCTGAAAGTTCTTCCCTTAAATCTCGCTCCTCTTGGCACTGGCTGCTTTCAAGACGAAACTGAAAGTGGCTACGTTTGCTTGCTAATATTCAAGCAAGGGCCCCATAGTGTGCTATGTCTTGCACAACATGCAAAAAATGGCACCTTAGTTCCTAAGGTAAAATTGTGCAAGGTTGGGCGTTCGTATTGCAGAGGTACCACTGTAATACTGCCACCTACTGGACGGCAAGGTGAAAAAAAAAACATGGCTTTGTACCAGATGTGACAGTTAAACAATAAGAAACACACATTACATGACGTTCTAATGCTCATTAGATCCTTTTAGTCGTTTTTTTTAACAATGTTTTTTTTTCAAGCTGCTTGAACTGAACCGAACAGTAAATATATTGCTATGGAATCAAATCAAATGTGATTCACAGCTCTAATGTACAGTATATTTATATGTGGCTTAGATATGTTTTTTTAAAACACATAATCATTCTGGGGCAGCGTTCATGGCGACACACTTCACTGGTTTCTGTATGTTTGTCTGTGAGATTCATCCACCCTGTGTGTTGCATGCATGAGCTTTAGTACTACAGGATAAGTCGTGAAGGACAAACGGAGACATTTCGTCTGTTGTATTGCATTCGCCGCTGTGGTTCGCTGATGTCCGTGATTCAATTAGATTTTCAGTGTAAGCCAGAAAATTGTTGTGCTTGTTTCGAATGAGTGAATAATACACGTGTTTGTCAAGCAGCAGACACCTGGAGTGCGTCTTCAACACTGTCCTTCCAACACTCCATTTTTTTTTTTAAAGTTTAATTATTTTTCATATTTGGAAAATGGACGGTGTGAAAAACCATTCGACTCCACTGGAGACCGGACGAGACCTGGATATTCTACAGACTCCAGATAAAATCACCAGGGATTCATTCGTGTCCATGTGAAAACATGACGCTTCACATCAACTTTTTTCTCTATAATTAATTTGGTTTAAATTTTTACAACTCGGGCCCTGTCCACACGCACACGGGTATGGTTTAAAAAACAGTTTTTAAATTTTTTTTTATCTTTTTAAAATCATCCACATTAAAAAGCAGAAGCGCACTGTCATAGCCTGCCTAACCAGCAGGTGGCAATATAGCGATAACTGTAAAAGTTATCAGTGAGTATGAGGAGACTTCCAGAAAAGTTAATTTTTTTTTTTTGGAAAGATGGAATTTGCATTTTTAAAAACAAATGCAGACAAGG
Source organism: Clarias macrocephalus (assembly GCA_011419295.1). Taxonomy (NCBI): domain Eukaryota; kingdom Metazoa; phylum Chordata; class Actinopteri; order Siluriformes; family Clariidae; genus Clarias; species Clarias macrocephalus. The sequence goes on along the minus strand of JAAGKR010009218.1, from coordinate 16,859 downwards.
CGTTTAAATATCAAAAATGTTTGCCCCCGCCAAAGAAAATGGTGTACTGCACATGTGTTTATTTATTTCTTTTCTTCCCCCACCCTTGATATATATATATCCGTCATTTTCATAACAGGTACTTAAGGGGCCGGGTTGCTAGCTCCATGCCCGATTGTCATTCACCAATTAGCCTAAGCTGCATGTCTTTGGACTGTGGGAGGAAACCCACCAAGCACAGGGGAGAACATGCACACAAACCTGAGGTGGGACTCGAACCCAGACCCTGGAGGTGCGAGGACACGGTGCTATCTGCTACATCACCGTGCCATCATAACCCACCTTACTAGACATTAAATAGCAATAGGAAGAACTTTTATTCTATCAAGTCTTTTTTTTCCAATTAAATGCATATAAACACACACACACACACACACACACACACACACACACACACACACACACACACACACTAACGCTGTTGGTTCCGGAACCCTGGGTTTGTTTACAGACTTGTTGCCTAAAGTAAACGAACTTGCTTGCTTTAGCATCGTTGCATATTTTTATTTTAACAATTTTCAACGCTAATATTTTAATTTTATAAACACATTGTAGATGTTACAAGATAATGTTTGTGTGTGTGTGTGTGTGTGTCCATCTGGTGCATGAATGAGTCATAGTCATGCATGACTGCACATACTTTTCAGGCAGTTGTCTCAAGGGTGGCTTGAGACACACACTCACACATACAGAGGTTTGTTCCATACCCTGTGCACTGCAGTGATCTGAACAGCGCCTGCACCTCACACACTCTCACACTCACACTCACACACACCTTCGGAAATGGGGCACTTAACCAATTACCTGGGCTTCGGATAACAAACTTGTATTCACTGTACATTTGTGAGGAATTGATCTGAGCCTGGCATCTGACTGACTCACCGTGCCAACTGAGCAACACTATCAGAACTTGTTTACAGCACACACACACACACACACACACACACACACACACACACACACACACACACACACACACACACACAACCGTTTATTACAGTGAATAATCGTACAACCTGTTTTTTTTTATTTATCTTCTTAAGTGTGTTTCTCCGTTTTGCCTGTTTTACTTTCTGTCTCTCTCTCTCTCAGTGTGTGTGTGTGTGTGTGTGTGTGTGTGTGCATGAGTACACCGCTGCAGTGTATTTCTAGCACGGCCTTTGAATATAATCATACATCTTGAATCCTGTGCCTGATGCCACTGATATCTTTTTTTTTCCCCCTCCTTATTTCTCCTCGATGTTGTTTAACTCTATCAGTGTGTTCATTTTATTGATGTTTATTCAGATTCTGTTGTAAATTATATCTATTTTTTTAAATGTAAGACATTTATTTAAGCTGTGTATATACAGTATATATATTTTGCCTGGAGTAAATACTTATGCAGTGTGAGTGGATTGCAGGTTCGAACTAATCACATCCCTAATGCAATCCTGTGTGTGTGTGTGTGTGTGTGTGTGTGTGTGTGTGTGTCTGTCTGGAACAAAGGCTATACTGGGGATTCCTGTTTAATCAGTCTTAAATGTGATATGAAAGAGTTTAAAGGTCCGGTATCGTTTCTTCTCAAAGCAAACAAGTCCAAATCCTGTGTGTGTGTTTTTGTGTGTAAACACTGAACATTTCCTAAAGTAATGCCTGTGTATTGGGAGGAATCACCTTGGACATGAATACAGGACAGATTAAATCGCATCCAGAAGCGGAAACGGGAGCGACGGGAGCAAACACGGGGACACGGGTCCAAACTCTAAACAGGGGTCAAAAGATTAATCTTCTCACGTCCGTCTTTGTAGTTCAGTGTGTTTGTTTATGTGTGTGTGTGTGTGTGTGTGTGTGTGTGACTGAGAGAGAGAGAGCTAGTCGAGACTCTAGATGTTACAGATTTAATGTGTTGTGTATGATGATCCTTGTCTGGACTTCTGGGATACCATGTACATAATTAACTGGGACGGGGAGTGTGTACAGTAAATGATGAAGAGCACTGTGTAAAATAAGATGAATTAATTAGCTCCTTCCTGTGGGTGTATAGTAACTAGAGATGAACGACGTACTCGAAGAATATTTCATTAAATATAGCTGTGCTGATTTCACTCTGCTGTGCCCTGTGCTGCGTCTTTTTTCTTTCTTTTTTTCCCCTTTCTCACACACATGTCTCCACACACACCAACACACACACACATACTGTATATACACAAACGCACACAACTCACGCAGTTCTACAGTTCATGTCAGTGACGGGGCTATACCGCAAAAGCCCTTAATCCTGATATATAAATAATTTTATATACTGTGTATATATATTAGACACACACTGTGTATTTACAGTATATATGAACACAGTCTAATGTAATATATTACTAGATCATCATAATATGGATTATAATGATCTAGTAATATATTACATCAGACTGTGTTCATATATACTGTAAATACACAGTGTGTGTCTAATATATATATACACAGTATATAAAATTATTATATTGCTAGACACTTTTCCCGCACATTTAATCACTCTGTTAAAAAAAAGTCTTTAATCATATTCCTAGGAAATTCACAACCCCTAAGGCAGAGTTCATGATATTAAACATCACTTTTAAATAATGCATGATGAGATTATTTGACTATTATTATTTGATATAGAAGGTGCTGCTATTTCTGCTTCGTTTGCTCTGCGTTTTACTGCACGCACAGACAATGTCTATAGTCAATAGTCAATTATCATAATCTGCATGTCTTTAGACTGCGGGAGGAAACCGGTGTACGCAGAGGAAACCCACCAAGCACACCCCACACATACAGACCCGAGGTAGGAATCGAAGCCTTGACTGTGAAGGTATGAGGCCACAGTGCTAACCACTACAACACTGTTTGATGTTTTTTTTTTCTTCAGGTTGAATTATTTCTATTTTTAAATAAAAAAGCGTAGAAGTGAAAATGCCACAGGATTTATTATTATTATTATTATTATTATTATTATTATTATTATTATTATTATTATTATTTTAAGAACCTGGGTTGTGGGTCAAACTCACGGTGGACTAAGAGACAAATACCTAGAAATTTGGAAACGTCCCTTTTTCACCTCTTATATATTGATATTATGGATATTAATAAAACACTGCTAAAAAAAATAATAAAGGGAACACTAAAATAACACATCCGAGATCTGAAGAATGTGCCGACAACAAAATCACACAAAAAATGATCAATGGAAATCAAATTTATTAACCCATGGAGGCCTGGATTTGGAGTCACACTCAAAAGTGAAGTGGAAAAACACACTACAGGCTGATCCACCTTTGATGTAATGTCCTTAAAACAAGTCAAAATCAGGCTCAGTAGTGTGTGTGGCCTCCACGTGCCTGTATGACCTCTCTACAATGCCTGGGCATGCTCATGATGAGGTGGCGGATGGTCTCCTGAGGGATCTCCTCCCAGACCTGGACTAAAGCATCCGCCAACTCCTGGACAGCCTGTGGTGCAACGTGACATTGGTGGATGTACCAGATATGCTCAATTGGATTCAGGTCTGGTGAAAGCGCGGGCCAGTCCATAGCATCAATACCGTCGTCTTGCAGGAACTGCTGACACACTCCAGCCACATGAGGTCTGGCATTGTCTTGCATTAAGAGGATCCCAAGTCCAACCGCACCTGCATATGGTCTCACAAGGGGTCTAAAGATCTCATCTCGATACCTAATGGCAGTCAGACTACCTCTGGCGAGCACATGGAGGGCTGTGCGGCCCTCCAGAGAAATTCCACCCTACACCATTACTGACCCACTGCCAAACTGGTCATGCTGGAGGATGTTGCAGGCAGCAGAACGTTCTCCAGGTCTCCAGACTCTGTCATGTCTGTCACCTGTTTTCATCTGCGAAGAGCACAGGGCGCCAGTGGCGAATTTGCCAATCTTTGTTTACTCTGGCAAATGCCAAACGTCGGGCTCTCATACCACACTCATGGAGTCTGTTTCTGACTGTTTTAGCCATTTTGTAGGGCTCTGGCAGTGTTCCCTCTAAGGCAGAGGTAGCGGTCCTGCTGCTGAGTTGTTGTCCTCCACGGGTCCTGATGCACTGGCATGTCTCTATGCTCTGAACACTACGCTGACAGAAACAGCAAACCTTCTTGCCACAGCTCGCATTGATGTGCCGTCCTGGATGAGCTGCACTACCTGAGCCACTTGTGTGGGTTGTAGACTCCGTCTCATGCTACCGCTAGAGTGAAAGCACCGCCAGCATTTAAAAGTGACCAAAACATCAGCCAGAAAGCATAGGAACTGAAAGGTGGTCTGTGGTCACCACCTGCAGAACCACACCTTTATTGTCTTGCTAATTGCCTATAATTTCCACCCGTTGTCTATTCTATTTGCACAACAGCATGTGTGTAGTTACATTGTGTTGTTTAAGTGTTCCCTTTATTTTTTTGAGCAGTGTATATTTATTCATTTATCTCCTATATGATCACGGAGGCCTGGATTCTATCCCAGGAGACTTAGGGCACAAGGACAAGGTGCTAATCTATCACTGGGCGCACACACACGCACTTACAAACACACACACACACACAAACTACGGGCAATTTTAGGAAAGCCAAGTAACTTAATCTGCATGTTTTTGGATTGTGGGAGGAAACCAGAGTACCCAGAGGAAACCCACCAAGCACAGGGAGAACATGCAAACTTCATACACAATGTTCCAAGTATAGTTTCGTTTAAAGAAAAAAAGTTAGACATCAACAGAGAGAGTCATGAGTTTCAGGCCCAGGCCTTTTGAAAAATGTATTCATGTTGTTCGAACCTCAGTTGCTAAGAACAATCTTTATATTCTACACCTACTGTACAGTACTTTGCAAAAGATGCAATTAAATGCTGACTAGCAAGGATGCCTCCAAAAAACAAACAAACCAAAAAAATATATATAAAGCCCAGTAAACCGTAATTAATGAAACCAAGTGGTGTGACAACACTTTGAGGAAACGTTAAATCTCAGGTACAATTAGTGTTTTTATAAAGACATCAGCTACTAAGTTTTACCGAGCATCCTGTAGAGCCACCTACAGTTCTTCTAAAGGCTTTGCTGGTTGCACGTGATTCTTTTTTTGCATGCAAACCCAAGCAGATTCCATGTTGTTTTTGGTCCAAAACGTGGTCACTCACAGTCAGACAAAACATGGTATTTGTGGTAAAAAGTAAATTTTTAAATAGGATCATATAACACCATTTTTTAATAATACTTAAGGCTTGTTGTCTTCATTTAAGCAATATTTTTTACAGGTCATATGATTCTAGAAGCTTACACTAAATTTAGTATCAATACTCATGAAGAAATGTGAATAATTTGCATTTTAAATTATTATTGTTTGAAGCAAGATATAACGCTGAAAAATCGCCATTTTTGGCTCACATATAAAATCATCTCTCCAAAACAGCCGACTTTTTTAGGGAAGCAAGATTGGTCACTTCTTTGGCACACACATTTTCTGTATTATATGTATAACATAATAATAATAACAACATAAAATTAGCACTATTACTGTGTTTTGGCCGAGTATATAATATACTGCTTTCTTTTCTGGCATACAATTAATTATTCTTATAATTTTTTGGTAACTTTTAATTTTCTGATATTTGAAAATCAGAAATGTTTTTGTATTGACTCAATAATTAAATCATACAATTAAAAAAAACACCTATACAAAATTTGTACTAGAAAACAGAGGGTATATAGGACAATATGCACAATATACTGTTGGGGAGCTGTTGCTCTAAAAAAAAAAAAACAATCAAGGAAAGTCAACAAAATATTATTAATGTAATAAAATGTAAACCTGAGGCTACTTGCTCACACATTTTGCGTGCATGCATTTTGATCATTACACTATTTACTTCTTGCATGTTTGTGTAGATAGTAGAGGTTTGCCTGTAACTTGTGGCATGGCCACGAGGTGGCGCATGCGCACTGACCCGTATTCGTTCAGCCTCTGCGCATTCATGATGGATGTTAAGCAGGAATTACACATTTCTCAGTCTCCAGACAGTTTGGTTTAACGTGGATTATTTAGAAAAACGCCAGACAACTAAACAAACAGCAGAGACGCATAAACACCCCCTGCTTTTTGTGTGTTTTTTTTTGTTTTGTTTTTATCTCTGCAGCTGTAAAAAAAAACAAAAAAAAAAACATCTTAAACAGAACAACACAACAGATTAAACTAAGAACTATTAGGTTAAATATGTTTTTTTATATAGAAAATTTCAATTTTATAAATACAAATACAAAAAAATGACAGGGTGTCACAGTTTTAATCACAGTTCTTTTTCTTCGTTGTTTGTGAAATTAAAAATAATGGAATGATGTGATAATTTTTACAATCACGATTTGCAGTGTTTACAGTACCGTCTGCTTCACACCTTCAAACTGAGCAAAACATTAAACGACATTAAAACATGTATACTTGATGTAGTCTCAGGTCACTAAACACCTGCAGTGTTCATTTTGGGATCCAGACAGGATTACTATGCACTTATACAAAACCTTAGCCTATAATGTGTGTGTGTGTGTGTGTGTGTGTGTGTGTGTGTGTGTGTGTGTGTGTGTGTGTATAGGCTTATACCCTGATTTCAAAATCTCAGTCCTGATTTTTTTTTTTTTTTTTTTTAGTACACAGGTTACATTACATGATCAGATCAAGCATAACCTTCAGATTTCCTTATAACAGTATGCGGTCCTATGATATGTCAGGCCTGAAGTAGCCTGTTATTGAGAGCTTGATTGATTTCCCAATTATAAGCTTTATAAATATACACCGTTCTTTCTGAATGAATCGGATCCTGGAGCAGGATAATGATCAATTCAATTAAAAATCATAATCTTTATTTTGTGTGTGTGAGATCTTATTTTGTCTGGTTGTTTTTTACTGGGGAAGAAAAGCTCTTGTTGGTTTTACTGGAAATAGACAAAAACAAACAAACAAAGAAACAAACAAAAATATTTGCTATGAATCAGTTGAACAAAATTCGAACAATTTGAACAAAAGACGTTTGTACATCCAGTTTTGTTTCAATGATCTCTGTATGTGTTACATCAACACTCAGGGTGTTCATTTAAATAATGTAAAAAAAGAGATCATTAAAAAAAAAACGTATTAGCTGTAAGAATTATTAACAGATAAAACAGCCATAAGAACAGGATGTAATGTTGAATAAATAATTATAATAAAAGGTTGCCGACTCATTAAATTGGCTATTCTCACAGTGCTGAGGGCGGGATGAACAGGTGGACAGTGTCCAACTGTGTCCAACAATGTCCATCATGACATAGGCTATAAACAATCTCCATTCATTACCATTGATGACCGAGTATTTACCGTGCGTGTTTAACGAAGACTCCATGGTCATATTAAAACTGTCTCTCCGTCTGTCTGTTCGAATTTCAGCTAAACCAGAAATAATCCTGTTTGTAATCATTTGTGTTTCAACTGAACACTGATGAAGGTGCAATGCAAAAACAATAATCAATCCAGAGTGTGAATAATAATAATAATAATAATAATAATAATAATAATAATAATAATAATAATAATCCATCTCAAATTCCATCACTATCATTCATTGATGCACTAACATATTGTGTAAAAGCATTTTTCCCTTTAATGACAAGAAAAAAAAAAAGAAAGAAGGTATTTAAAAATTGTGCAAGTTGTCAGTCAAGTATTTTTTTTTGTTTATATATATATAATAATAAAAAAAATCCAGAATCATTGCTCGTCTCACAGGCTCTAGAGCTACATCCAAGTTGTGCTTTGGCTGCGCCAAGATAAGCGGACAAGAACAAACAGTATCCACAAAACCATACGGAAATAATCAACAGAACAATAATGTAAATAATAATAATAATAATAATAATAATAATAATAATAAAATAATAATGATTATAATTATAATAATACAACCAAAGTAGCTTACAGTAAGCTTATTTGCGTGGTTGTTTTGGTGATCTGGGTGTTCCACTGAGCACAGGGCTGGTGTCCGGGATGTTCTCTTGTGAGACAGTGAGAAAGAAGAAGGCAAGAAAAGGCGCATTGTGTGGACAGTGAGGGTCAAATGAACAATTTGGTTGCTTAAAAACAAGAGAGAAGTACAAAACACAAACGAGTATAAATAGACATTAATTAGGGTGACGCTGCAATTAAGAAGCTTAAATAGAGCGTTTAAATTCATCACAGTAAAACGTGGTCAGGTATAGCGTATTTGCCTATTATTATTATTATTATTATTATTATTATTATTATTATTGTTGTTGTTATTACTACAGCATGATTATAACATGAAATAATTATATATATATAATATATTTTGGTTTCGATTAATTAATTAATAATGTATTTATCATTATTAAATTCCCCAAACCATCACCTGTCAAACAATACCGTGATCATCCAGACAATCTTAAATTCCCAGTTTACCCAGCTTCCATTTAAAATATGAAGCACTGCATTATTTGCAAAAAATTAAATGATTAAATAAAAATGTCCTTAGACTGACACTTGATGTTAGCTTGCTCCTGTATTCCGTTTTTGCATGTAATGCACAGAGCCATCGTATTACTGGGTAGACGTGTCTTCATGCTGATATGTGCTCATAGCTCGTACCAGCAGCAGGGCGAATTCGTGACCTGCATAAAGCTGGACTGGTTTGCAGTGTGCAGTGTTGGGAAACAGCACTTGGCAGCCTTTTGTTATGATCAAAACCTAAACAGCGTCAGCGTCAACACAAAAACAGAGCTCGAATGGAGACGTTACAGCTCTACGCTTAGGTATGATTAATCATAATAATAACAACAATAATAATAATAATAATAATAATAACAATAATAATGGGGGACCGGCAGACAGCGCGGCGGACACGTTTTGTGGCCCTGACGGGAAGATGGCGTGTTGAACGCCCTTACAGCTCTCTGCTCCAACCCTGGTGTGTGACGTGCTTTCACAGATCCTTAGGCTTCTAAGCTTAAATTGAGCGTTTGTTTGTTTGTTTCTTTCTTTCTTTCTTTATTTGTTTTCTCATGGCCCCCTTGCGCGCTTGTTTTGGGTTCCCCGAGCGTCTTATGCGACACATGCGTCCCGTCGCCCGCCCCTGTCCGCATTGTTCGGGCAACAACATGCAACACCTATGCGGTGTCACGTAGGCTCTGGTGCGCCTCGGTCCACCGTGAAGCGGAGACAAAGACACGGTCCGAGCTTGTGCAGGTGGTGGGAATTATATAAAATATATCACGGAAAATCCCGCTACGACGCTTCCAAAAAACAAACAAACAAACAAACAGAATCACGGAACTGGCGTCCGGTCGCCGTGGTGCGGCGGCGTGTCCCCGTACACGTCCTTGTTCTCGGCTAACGGAGCGCACTGAGGAGTCATGCGCTTCTCCTTCTGTCGCCTGTTGCAGAACCAGACCCGAACGACCTCCTTGTCCAGCTGCAGACTGTCCGCCAGGGCGTTAATCTCCGCCGCGCCGGGTTTAGGGCACTTTAGGAAATGACTCTCCAGCGCGCCCTTGACGCCCACTTCAATAGACGTGCGCTTTTTCCTTTTCCTACCCTGCGCTGCGATTTTGTCCAGGCTCGTAGGGCTACCCGAAGTCGAGTCGGCCTCCTCCAGCCACTTGTTCAGCAGCGGCTTGAGCTTGCACATGTTCTTGAAGCTGAGCTGCAGCGCCTCGAACCTGCAGATGGTGGTCTGAGAGAAGACGTTGCCGTAGAGCGTGCCGAGCGCCAAGCCCACGTCGGCCTGCGTGAAGCCGAGCTTGATGCGCCGCTGCTTGAACTGCTTGGCGAAGTGCTCCAGGTCGTCGGATGTCGGCACGTCGTCGTCCGAGTGCTCGTGCTGGCCCGGGCGGAGGCTCGGCGCGTGGCCGTGCTCGCTGATGCGCGGGCTCGGTTCGTCCTCGTGCGCCTCGCTCAGCGCGTTCGCGTGGTGGTGCATGCCCTGCTCGCCTCCGTAGCCCGGCTGCGCGTAAATCATGCTCGGTCCGTTTGAACTCGTCATGTGCGCCGTTGTGCTCGCTCTCCAGTGGTGATCCTGGTGATGCGCGCCCTCGTGGACCAGTCGCGACTGTTGCTGCTGCTGCTGCTGTTGCTGCTGCTGTTGTTGCTGTTGCTGCAGACTCGGCGAGTGCTGGAGCTCCTCGGCGTCGCCGTGCAGCGTGGGCTTGATGTCCTGCTCGGACCACGGCGAGCCGTCGCCGTGCGAGAGCGCCGCGAGCCACTGGTGCGCGTGTCCGAGCGGGTTGGCGGCGCTCTGGAGCGTGGTGTAGTCGCTGTGCAGCAGGCTCGGCGCGTCCCTGTACGCTGGCGCCTGCTGCATGCTTCCAGCTTCGGACGCGCTCGACGTCAGGAGGCGGTAGTGGTTGGACGCCGCGGTCGCCATAGCCTCCAGCGGGGCACAGAAAGAAAGAGAGAGAGAGAGAGAGAGTGTGTGTGTGTGTGTATGTGTGAGAGAGAGAGAGAGAGTGTGTGTGTATATGTGTGTGTGAGAGAGAGACAGAGAGAGACAGGCAGAGAGGGGGGCTTTTTGCTTTGCTCGTGTCGATGGGCTTCACGCTTACTTTTTTGTGCCACAGGCGGCTCCCCAGCGCCGAGTGAAGGCGCGCGTCTTGCGTTCCTGCCCCGCTCCGCTCGTGATTGGACAGGAAGGCTTGACAGACGCGGTTGCCCCTGACAGCGACGCGTTCATTGGTCACGGGAGATGCTGGAACCCTCTCGGCGATCGGTGCTTGAAGTTTTTGCGCGATCCTGCGCGCCAACACGGAGACGAAGACCTGAAGGGACGGGGACGAGACTTGGATAAAACCGGATAATAATAATATAAAAATAATAAAATTAAATAAAAAAACCCAGCAACGTGCAACTTTGACAAACTGAAGTCTCAATTTACCTGTCAGTGGAGATCTTCTGTCCCACAGCGTTTCTTAGGAGCTGATCAGTCAGGCAAGGCTGCAAACGAATATTCAATAAATACAGAATACAGCAAATAATCTTAATGTGTGTGTGTGCGTGCGTGTGTGTGTGTGTGTGTGTGTGTGCATGCAACTGAATAAGCAATAAACTCAATAAACACGGAATACACAACAACAAATAATCTTAGAGTGTGCATTTAGCATTTAATAATTTTTGATGTCATCAAACGTTCAACCTGAAATTATACTTTGAAAAAACAACGACACGAATGCATATTATTATTATTATTATTATTATTATTATTATTATTATTATTATTATTCTTGCACAGACATTTCCCTCCTCTTTACCTTGTCCCTGACCATCCAGTCGTCGGAGTGCACTATGGGACATATTTCTCGGGCCTCTGCGTGTTGCTATGGCGAGATGTGAATGAAAACGACGCCGCCCACGTCACATCTGCTGGAGCCGCTTCTCTGAGCGCATTTTAAAGCACACAAAGGCGGAAAAAAAGAAAAAGCAGAGGGCAGCTCCGGCCGCGGGGCCGAGGAGAGGTGAATGCGCTTCTGTCCAAAAGTGTAGGCACCTCTCTCTCTCTCTCTCTCTCTCTCTCTCTCTCTCGTCCACATTTTACTTTAACTGCAATGTGGAAGTCTTGTTTCTGACTTGCTTTTTCTTACTATATACATTTCTGTTCTGTTGATTAAACAAAGAGCCACCAAAAAAAGCTATTTTTTTTTTTACTGTACATAATAATCTACTTACAGCCTTGGATATAATGACAAAAGCATGGGCACGAATAACAGGTTTAAAGGCTACATACACTCAGGCACCAGCAAACCATTAACCCACATTTTGTTATGAAAAGAAAAAAAAAATCAGTACAAGAAAAAGAACACCTTTTTTCATATTGCATCACCTTGTGAGGAAAATGTGTGTTTCTAAGGTATTTACTGCAAGAGCTTCGTATTATTACCAGAGCCTTTTAAAATCCTTTTGTTTTTTGAAACATGCACTTTATAGATTATAATAAACTCTCTCCACCTCTTCTAGATACACCTTCTAATTCAGTGTTTTTTTTATTTATTTTGTGGTTTATGTTCTTCATTCATTCTACAATTCTGGAGATTTCAAAACTATTTTATTTAATTAACTGACACATTTGAAATCAGGTAATTATGTAACAAGAACAAGAACAACAACAACAACAATAAAAACAGTCAGTTGTTATTTTATGACATGAAGGTCAACTGTTTTGAAACAGTTCTTGCCAGAACAGTATTATGTCAAGGGCACTGGCAAAACCCATCAAGTACCATGAAGAAACTCGCTCTCACGAAGATCAGCCCAGGAAAGCCAAACCAAAACGTACCTCTGCTGCAGAGGAGAAGTTCATTTAGAGTTACCAGCGGAAAAAAAAAAAAAAAAAGAAACACCAATTAACAAACAGCACCTCAGATTAGAGGCGTTATGAAGGATCAACAGATCAACAGTTTTACAGTGTAGAAAGAAATAAAAATCAGGACTCACCATGGAATTTGATGGTACTGTATATGATAAATAAATTTATTTGCCTGAGTGCAAATTTGAGACTTTCATTTTCAGTCCAGTCCCTGTACCTGTCCATAAACAAATGAATGTTTTTGTTAAGTCAAACATTGACCTATGAATCATTTAAACATAAAAAGCATCCAGCTTAATGCATGAACCAGTGAGAAACAGGTGCAGGTGATGACAGATGATCAGGCTAGTGATTAGTATACTGGTGATGCTGAATGCTGAGTGGTTGGAACAGACAAGAGGGGAAATGAGGCTGCTGCTGAGGTTGTTACATAAACGATAAATAATCTATAGGCTCTTATCACAGTAAAACATTTATTTCCATTTCTTTTACTTTTGCTTGTATATACGTGTGTATATATATATATATATACATTAAATCTTCCTAGGTTTTGGGTTCCCTTCTTTGGGTGCTGTGGGTTGTGGTGCAGCCTCTGTGGATTGGACTTCTTCGTCTGGTGCATCCCATATGTGCTTGATCGGATTGGGATCTGGGGAGTTTGAAGGCTGGGTTGGCAGCCATGGGCTCTTTGCTTGTTAGCCCATTTATTAATAGATTTATTAATTTATTGATTAATATATTTTTACCAACTAAACTTATGTTGTTTTATATGATACTGCTTATCAAGGCATAGAGCTATAGAAGTAATAGATAGATAGATAGATAGATCTTACAGGTTAAATTCATATTGTATTATATGATGCCGCTTATCTTGTGTGGCCAACCTCAAATCAGGGCTATTAATATAAAACTGAATAGTAGGATGAACAATGGGCATGAAGCGCTCAAGCAGAAGGAACATTTGCAGTAATCTGGATGTAATTGTTATAATTACAAGCCGTCGCCTCTAAGACAATCGTGTCAATCGAGACAGAGAACACATTACTTTAATAGAGTAATATGCAAACTGTGGATGGTTCAATTACATGACTTAATAACATATAAATGATGCGCAACCCCTGATTAGGAATCACAGTCTAACCAGTCTACCATTATTTCAGTTTATAAATCTGTAGTCTGCTTTGGTCTGCTCTGTTAGCCCCCTCCTTCCCCCATCCCCTTTAAGTTATACTACAAATGACTAGTTGAGTGTCTGAGCATTAAATTAACAGTAATTATATCGACCCCATGCTGCAACGATTCAATTTCTCATGGTCTAATTGGCTAAAAGTCGTTTGTTAGCTGTCCAAAGCTACCCCCCCCCACCCCCCAACCAAAGCTTAATAGAATGTTTTGAAACATGGACATGCACCCATATGGAGATGTTAATGGCTTACGTGTGTGCAGATGTGTAAGGTTCTGTGTGCAGCTGGAGAAAGATAAATCACTGGATTTGAAATGAAAAGGATTTGAAATGATTTTGAAATCGACATTTATTCGACGGTTGAAAATGACTCAAGTGAATCAAGCAGTCAAAAAAAAACTAAACAAAATCGTATTAAAGATGATGATTGTTTTTGTTCTTCCTTCTGTTTAATTAAACAAGATAAAGGACATGACATGACAGGACATACGGTACGTGCACATGAGCGTTAGTAGCATGCCAGCCGTTTATAAATCATAATTTATTTCAAACATTCTAATTAAGATGAATTGTAGACTATTCTTAAATTGCCTAGGGAATATATACATATACATACATACACAGCGCTTGTGTTCCTGTGTCTTCCTCACAGGGCCTCCTGCCAATCTGGACAGAGCTTGTTTGAGGTGAGCCGTGTTGTAGATATGAGTGGGGCTGGGTTAGACGGGCCCACTGTCCCGCATTCACATGCAATTAGGCCTCACAAAAGCCTTGTTAAATGTGTAATCCCGGGACTCCTTTTCCCTTTGATAGTGTTGGCCAGCTGTAGGGGAATGGGCATTATTCTCATTATAAAGGACCTTTAGCTTAGTTCAGTGCAAACGGTTCCCACTGAGTACATCAACACTGGGGTCACACACACACTACAACACACTCACACACACACACACACACACACACACACACACACACACACACACACACACACACACACACACACACACACACACACACACACACACAGACCCCCCTTTGCAATGCCGCCTCCATCCTCACACACACACGCACACACACACACACATACACAAACCTGCTACCATCACCTTCACAAACGTTCTGTACCGTGTCGCCTTCCAGCTCATACCCTTGATAGCTTTATTTAGAAGTAAACACTCCCCATGCTGCAAATCATAACTTGACTGATCTGTGAATTCTTATCTAACTGATGACTCCCTTACACGTCAAGCACAGCAAGCCAAGGTGTTCTTCTTCTCTTTGCACTCGTGAAAAATAACGAAAAAAAAAAAACATGTTCTTATTTTAAATGTCTTGTTCGCTGTTAGTCAAGCAGCACTACACCAACAGCAATTAATCAGCCTGCTGGCGAAAAAAAAAAAAAAAAAAAAAACATTACACCCGTCTTTCCACATTGCTCCTCTTATTATACTGTACTACACAACTACGCATCTCATTTTTCCATTCGTTTTTAAATGGAAGTAATTTTGTTACAAACCGCATGATCTACAGTACAGTATGGGGTATTATAAGTTTAAAAAGTTAAAAGTTACAGGTTACAAAATCAAAGCAAATCCAGTCACTTGTTTGTCTGAAACAGATCCCACATGTGGCACGATTGCTTTTACCTCTACTGTATATTATGCATTTATTTATTTATTTATTTATTTATTTATTTATTTATTTTTTGCTTTGACTCTAAACATCTTCATTAATTGCATTTATCCTAATTTTGGTTGGATATGCTACAGATTCTGTCCTGGAAACACTGGTCTTGAGATGGAACTTAGTCAAATGCAGGGCATCATGCACACATACACACATACATGTTCACTAGGGGATGGTCCACCAACTGGCATGGTTTTTCTCTTAGAGCTCAGAAAGTGCAGCACCCAGAGCACACTTGAACTTAGGTTCATATTTTGGAGCTGTTATCTGCATATTGAGACATATTCCTAACCTAAACAGGTATGCAGGAATTACATGGGGGGTGGTTAAGTCAAACTTGGACTTGGGATGAAATTTCTTGTGAAAAACCTACTGACGATTACAAACCTTTCAAAACCGATTGAAAGCTAGTGTTTACTCTCATAATGGTCACTGAACTCCCCTTGTAGATGGATTTGAAACAGGAATGTTGATATTTGAGAACATGCTAAGATGCTGCACAAAATGTTACAGCATTTTACAAATAAACACCAGACTGCTGCTTTATCGCTGTCTCAGTTCCAAAGGGTTTAATGACTGATCACCTGAAAATGCACGTCTGAGCCACATCTCTTTCTGCAGCTCAGTGCCTCTGTTCAGTGCAGAATCAGAGCGGTTTGAACGACACTACATGTAGAGTTACAGTATCTTTGCCTTGAGAGTAAACGAATGCAAACCACACTAGGGTTCTAAATTCTAAAAGCAGACTATATGGTTATAATCATATAACAGCATGGCGTTGAGAAAAATTCAAGTTAATATTAATGTGCTCGTTCTAATATGTTGTCATTTCTATAAGTAAATACACACATGAGACTGTATACGGGGACTCCCTATAATTTATGATTAAGATTAAAAAATGCTTTTGTTGAGGAGAGAAAAACCTCCAGTCGTAGTGCTTCCAGTTTTCAGGATAGAGAAGTAGTCTTTCTCATCATCATCATCATCATCATCATCATCATCATCACTATTATTATTATTATTATTATTATTATTAATAATAATAATAATAATAATAACAACAATAATAACAATAATAATCCATCATCATCATCATCATTATTATTATTATTATTATTATTATTATTATTATTATTATTATTATTATTGTTATTGTTGTTGTTGTTGTTGTTGTTGTTAGTAGTAGTAGTAATAGGGTAAAACAAGACATATTGTTGCTGGAACAACTGTTTATAACCGTTACAACAAGTTGATCCATAACAATATATAAAATGTAAAAACAACAGTAATAAACACAAAAAAAATTAGAATTACCAAAAGAAGTAAAAAAATACACCATGTGACACAATCCTATCACAGTCTCATTACCGCACCCTTGTATGAATCTTTTTTCTATAACAGCATGCATCACGGGTTGTTTTCTCTGTGTGCCCTAAGAAATGTGTGACCAGTGCAAATACTTCTGTTGGTCATTCCTTTTTAAAATTCCTATATATAATTTATTATTTTTTCTGTACAAAAATCTAAGTTATTCTAAGCAACAACTTGAGTGAGAAGTAGAATCACTGAAATAGTGACATGAATCATTCTCCTTTTTTTTTTTT
>JAAGKR010009217.1:0-27520 GCA_011419295.1 Clarias macrocephalus | reverse complement strand
GTGAGCGGTAACTCACCGTTCGGGTGGAACATCTTGGAGACGAATCTGACAGTCGGAGGTTTGTTGGGGTATTCCTCTGTAAACTCCACTGTCAGCTTGAATGTTCCTACACACACACACACACACACACACACACACACACACACACACACACACACACACACACACACACGCCTTTATTACAACAAATTCAGTTTATAAACTCTCTTCTAAATTCTACACATCAGGATGTATACGACACTTACCATCTTCAAACGGCGTTCCCTCTGGACTGTGGGTAAACACACACACACACACACACACACACACACACACACACACACACACAACAAAAGTGCCACTTTAAATTTAATACATAAACTTCATGATGTGTGACATCTGGGTGTGACTGTGTATGTCAGTACGTAGTGTGTGTGTGTTTCATTTATACCTGACAGAAAAACAAGCAAATACAAACACACGTTTTATTCTAATTTGATATATGAAGGCCGTTCGAGTCAATCTGGGACTTCTAGCTTTTACACCCAAAGTCCCGGTTTGACTTGAACGGCCCTCGACACTCCCCCCTCGTACCCGAATATGACGGCGTTCCACATCATGATGTTGTTCTCAGATGGAGCTCCGCTCACACCGGCTGGAGGATCCTCCTGGAGCCTACACACACACACACACACACACACACACACACAGAGCTTTAAACAGGCATATCAATAGGTTTATCATAAGATTCTTGTGTTTAGACTTAAGTCTAATTTCCACTTGCCTCAGTGTGTGTGTGTAACTAATTAAACACTAATGACGTTTTAATATAGATACATTAATTCTAACAATCAAGTTTAAACTATAAAAGTATATATTTAATATAAATAACACAAAACACAACATTATAATTCACTGTTCCGAACAGACAAGCTAGTTTCGGGGAAAAAATGTCCTTAATCCCAACCCTATTCCGTCAATCCCCGCCTCCTGCACCAGGATTGGCTAGAATCTCATATCCGAGCTTCTGATTGGCTGTGCCTGTTCGTGACTAACCAATCACCGTAGACAAGGCGGTATTTCCCCCCCCCCCGAATACAGGTATGTTTTATTAAAACCGAAACCTTACCCGGCTTTTCCTTTATAAAACACTAAACTCTCACCTTTTGAAGTCCCTCATGAGTCTGCGCCGTGCGGGGGTGGACATGGCGGGAGGGGGCTCGGAGGAAAGGTTAGATTAAAGTGTGTATAATGTAACCAAACGCTCCGAGAAGTTTAAACAAATAAAAAACTAGAGCTAAAAGCGACACACACACACACAAACACGGTGATGACGAATGAGTGATAAACTCGGGAATAAACCACCTCGTTATCAGAGTGTGTGTGTGTGTGTGTGTGTGCGCGCGCAGGAGACTGTAATATATTGAAGGAGGGTGTGTGTGTGTGTGTGTGTGTTCTGTTAATAAAGTGATGTGTGTCGGTGTTAGAATGATTAAATGTGTTTATTATAAATATATATGTATTAATCTCACTTTGCTGTGCGTGAGTGTGTGTGAGAATCTCCCACACTGCGATACAGATTAGTACAGTCTATATGGGAGCCGCAGGAGTGACGTCATCATCTATGTTTGGTAATGCGGAAGTGCTGTGGGGGAAAGGTCAATGACCTCTGGTTCTGTTCCAAAGTGAGCTCTGAGAGAGAGAGAGAGAGAGTCAAAAAGAGGGAGGAAAAGATACAGAAAGGGAGACAAAGAGACAGATAAGGAGAACAAGAAAGAACGAGACAAAGATGGGAGACAGAAAGATATAAGATAAGCAGAAAGAGTGAGATGAGGAAAGACAGATATGGGAAAACAAGAAACGGAGGCAAAATGAGGCGAAGACAAAGAAAGAGAGGGAAAAAACGTGGAAGACAAAATGAGGGAGAATAAGAAAGGAGGAGGCAGACGGGGACAAAAAAAGGGTGAAAAGAGGGAGAACAGATACAAGGGAGAAAGAGAGAGGGAAACAGAAAGAAACTAGGGCAGGAAAAGACAGAGAGGGAGTCAGAGAGAGATGAGAGAGAAAGATAGAGAGGGAAGAATGAGAAATGGAGAGAAAAAATAGGGGGAGACGGACAGAAAGAGGAAGACAATGAGGGAGGAAAAGAAACAAAGGGAGAATAAGAAAGAAAGTAAGAGATGGGGAGACAAAAAAAGAGTAAAAAAGACAGGAGACAAAAGAAGATTGGGAGACAGAGGGAAGAACAAAGAGAGAGAGAGAGAGAGAGAGAGAGACACACAGAAAGAGAGAAAAGCAGATAAAGATACAGGTAGAGATTGACATAAAAGAGGGACAAAAAACAAGGGAGAGGGGGGACAGAGAGAGGGGAAACAAATATACAGGGACAGGAAAAGACAAAGAAAAGGAGAAAGAAGGAGACAGAGAGAGGAGGAGGGGGGCCTGATTCAGGTGTTGAAAACAGGAAGTTGAGGAGGTGTGAGAAACTCTGTGCCGTGTTTGTGTCATTAATCAGACGACACCCTTCATTACTGAGTAAAATAATGAGTCAGAAACCGTTACACGCACACACACACAGCACTGAGCAACTCTGTACTGACTTAAACTGTAACGATGTTCGAGCAGAACCGTCCTGATCCCCCATCATGTTCTGTCTGTACACGTGGAGTGACGTTCACTCAGACTGCGCGACACATGAATATAAATACAGCAACGGCCTGATAGAGCGAAAAGATCTTTATTTTAAAACACACAGAGGAACAATTCCACAGCAAAGCGACAGGACTGTAATACACACACTGTCTCTAATGATGATGTCATTAATACTGATGTGTTGGAGAGAAACACTCCATGTGATGGAACCTAAATCTGCGTGGAATTGTGTAGCGCTCTCCGGAACATTCTTGACGTCGATAGACTACCAGGTTTATCCGGAGTGTGTATTAGTGAATGGAGAAGATTTTAACTCTTGGGGAAGTCATATGGTAAAAAAAATCAACAATAAAAATCAGAGCCACTTAGTGAACGTAAGAGCATTTCCATACACGCACACACACACACACACACACACACACACACACACACACACACACACACACACACACACAATGTGGTGAGAACTCAGGATTGGGACTAAACAGCTGTGCAGCCTTAAGAAAACCACTTATGAGTGAATCTAATTGGAAAAACATGCTTCAGTTTACAAGGGAGCATAAAGACTGGACTTTGGAGAGATGGAAAAAGGTCATGTGACCTGATGAGTCCAGACAGATCCTATAGTATTCCAGAGTGATGGGCGTGTCAGGGTGAGAAGGGAAGCACATGAAGCGATGCTCCCATCATGCATAGTGTCCACTGTACGAGCCTCTGGAGACAGTGTTATGATCTGGGGTCGCTTCAGTCGCTCAGGTCGAGACTCAGCAACGTTATGTGGAGATAAAATGAAGTCACATGACCACCGGAATGTTATTCTTCTTCCCTGATGGAAAAGGTATATTCCAGGACGCAGTGTGAAAGATAAAACATTTTCACACATGACCTGGACACCACAGAGTGTGTGCTGTAATCAGCACTTTTTATTCATGTATTTATTCATTGGCCAGGCAGGGTAATTCTGAAGCATTTCTAAAAGACATACTTGGTCACGTGAAAAAAAGAGAGAAAAGAAAAAAAAGAGCCGCAACCAAACAGTAAGAACAAAGACTTTTTGATGGGAGTAGAGCTGGAGGTGATTATCAGGTTTTTGATGTTCTTTGTTTGTTTTTGGCATGACTTCAATCAGTTCAATTTGTAAACAGAAAACAACCGTTATAGGTCTGGATAATATTTATTTTATCGTAACTTCACAGTCCACAAAAAGCATTTGTCTTTTATTTCACGTCTCTACAGAATGTTTTTTTTTTTTTCTTCAAAAAAAGCCGAATACGTCTTAAGCATTGTGGGTTCACTCACTGAGAGTGATTTACTTATTCTCAAGTCGAGCTTTAAATCGTATATTAGAGCTACCACTCAGTGGTTAAGGTGTTGAATTACTGATCAAAATGTCACAGGTTTAAATCCCAGCATCAGAAAGTTGCTAATGTTGGACTCAGATGTACAGTAAGATTAAATAAAATGCAAGTCGCTCTGGATAAGGGAGTCTGCCAAGTGCTGTAAATGTAATGTAAATATACACAACTCTAAAACCAGATCCATACATTTTGGAACGGAAGTAAGTTTTTGAGTCCTGAGGGATGGCATTTGGTCATGTCCATGGGTTCAGGCAGTCGTGGACTGCAAATGACCGAAGAGCACAAAGGCAAGGCTTTTGTAATTCGTTCCATTATTTATGAGCCCTACAAAATGATGGGCATGCACATGTTTATGAAAATGGTTCAAATTCCTAAATGTTTAAAGCCATTTAGGACTTTCAGCTTTTAAACCCCTTGTATAAAAGCTGAAAGTCTTTCATGGCCAAACACCATTAAAACCTATCTTTGTTCCAAAACTTATGGACCAGATTATGCAATGGATATGGATAAGTCGTCAGAAGTTATTAGATGTATACTGACTCTAACTAAAAGCACGTGACCCATGCATTTCTCTCTTTCTGTCTGTCTCTCTTTAGGACCCGTGGAAGAGGTGCATGGTGTGGAAAAACGTGTGATCATAGCGCTCCTCGGCACCGACCAAGGTCCCGTCCTCCATGCTCTCCGTCTCTTCTCTGAATCCACCGAGTTGTAAGGACACGCCCAAGTTCTCCCTCTCGTTCAAACCAGTGCTTCCTGGTGTTGGGGGAAAAAAATAAAAAATTACCCTTTAAGCCTTTTATGGATGAGTGTTTTTGCACAAGAATTTCCTGAGGATTTCTCGATCGGCGCTCGGAGCATAACTCGTTTGTTCAATTAGTTCTGACGAGATTTCCAGCTCAGAGAGAGCAGCACAAAGCCAGGTACCTGGTTTTAAAGATTTAGGGAATTATAACTGCCCTGAGCGTCAACAGGATGTTAGTTCGCGGAGTAGAAGAGGATTAGTAAAGCAAATCTCTCTCACATTTCTGCAACAATTAAGATAAACTGAAGAAACACACAGACTCTGGATACACCCTTCATCAGGCTGAGATGTTTAATGATAAAACAGAGTGCATCGATAATAAACACATACATTACAGCAGAGCGTTTGCGCTTCCTTTTCCTCAAAACTACCAGCCATGCACTGAAGACGTGTGTATTATCTACCGGTTTTAACTTCATGCTCAGGTTTATTATTGCAAAATTAACTTGTGTAACAACCCCGATGTGTCAGTTCTTATATGAATTAAATGTCCAAAGCTATAAAACCCATATATTTCCCACGCATATACTGTATGTATAATCATATAGTCTCACACACAGATTTGTAAAAAGAAAGAAGAGAGAAAAAAATACACAAGATAAGTCAAGACCAAACATCCTGTAAATATAAACGTAAGTGTATAAAAAAAATTGCATTTGTTGACTAACTATATGTATAGATAGAATTTGAGAAAAAGATCACGTTAAAGCTAAATGAATTCCGCTGAGACTCTAGGGCGGGCGGGGCAAGGGCGGGAGGGCAGTGAAGCCATTAAATTCAGGGAAATTATTGTGCAAAAACTCAATACAAAAGGTAATCCGGTCTACGGATACAAGTGTTAATTTTTACTCCCGAGTCTCATTTATTAATCTCCTCACACTTTTTAATTGACTCTTTGTGTTAACACAATTAATTATAAGGTGCCATTACTTTTGTCCTTATCGACACCCTAGTTTTATACTGTTTTTTTATTTATTTATTTTTTTTTATGTAACACTTCTCATCTATTACAGCAGGTGAGGTTTTTTTGGGAGGAGGGGGTGTCATTACTTTTAGTCAAAGTGAACAATTAGTCACTTCTGTGGTAATGTACAGGTGTGTTTTAGAATCGCTTTCTTTTAAAGCCTCTTCAAGTCAGTGTGTGTCTGTGACAAATGTGTATATAAAATCTTATTAACTCGCTTCATGAAATCATGTGAAACTGAAACGTACAAATGTTTACGCTCCTGCACGACACGTGGGACATGACATTTTTTTGTGTATTGAATCGCGTTGCTTTGATCTACTGTGAGAAAAACATGAGAATCAGAACAAACCATTACTCCCCCTCCCCACCCTCCTCTCTCTCTCTCACACACACACACACACACACACACACACACACACAAAGACACAGAGAGACCCTATGAACTCTCGCTGCGTGAGCACAGGTAAGGCCACTACAGGTAGGCGTAGGAGTTAGTGCAGCGGCAGGGGATCTGCATCGAAGCCACGGTGAAGATCTCCATCTCTTTAGGGGCCGGGGTGGAGGAGTCCTCCATCCGCAGGCCCTCATCCTGCTCCGCCATGCCGGTGTTAGCAAACGACCCGGTTATGGATCCGTTCCCACCTGTGGTGCCGATCAGTGCCGGTCCGAGCTCCGCCTGGGCCATGTCCATCAGGTTCTCTCCGCCAGAGCCATTCATCAGCTTCATGTGAAGATCCAGATCTGCAGTCGAACACGGAGTGAGCACAGATAAATAACATGGGTAAAAAAAATATATATATTTAATTAAAGTAATGCATGCATGTGTGGTGGTCTGGGAAAACCTACTGTTGCAGAACCAAAACTGTAAATTATTAAATTTTTTTAACGTTCTCGTGCATAGGACTGGGAGTTTAGATTCTATATGTCGAAATTTCAACTTGGCGAAGAAGCTCGGACGGTGCCTGAGTCGGAATACTCCACTGGTTCTTGAGGCTGCGACGTTCTAACAATAAGCTCAGAGTTTCAAAAAGAGTTACAGCCTCTTCCAAACAAATAAATCCTGATTCGTCATTCTCTGTTGGGAAAAATAAGAATGTACAAGAAGACGCACTTTGTTGAGCAACTGTGTTTACAAGACACGCCCAATGGTGGGGGAAGGGGGGTGATATACACCAATCATCCATAACATTAAAACTGGTGATGTGAATATCGTTGATTGTCTCGTTAAAACGCCATGAGTCATTGAATGGGATATATTACGCAGAAGGTGACTAGTTGATGAGTAACGTTCAAAGTCGATGTGTAGAAAGCAGGAAAAATGGGCAAATGGGTTACGATGTGTAGAAAGCACGAAAAATGGGCTCTTTTTTTTTTTTTTGTCAAAAAAGAGTGACACTGACAACGGTTAAATGGCGATAATCTTGAGGGGTCTCCAAAACAGCTGTGGCGTTCCTGTAATTCAGTTGTTCATACAGGGAGTCTCCGACTGACGAACTAGTTCCGTTCCGGGATCACATTTGTAAGTCGATTTGTTCTGAAGTCTTACAAAGTGAGTCTTATATGCCTTTGACACAAATATACAATGTAAAGTATACCAATCCACTTGGCTAGATCCGTCACTGCCACAAATGTTGCCAAAAACCGTAACTGCGCTTTTTTTTTTCTTATTTTCTATCATCGTGCTCCCGGAGTGATGAGGCCGACTCATTCCCCCTTTTCTCATTCACAACTCATTCAAAATCATTAAAAAAAAAAAGACCTAAAGTTGCTTCGCGAATGGTTTTCCCAGCCTCAAAAGATACAAAACAAAATGACATTCCTCAGACCTACCGCTGGTTCTGGCCTTTTTAAACTGACTCGACTCGATGCAGTCGAGCGACCGCTTTCTACTGGGTGTGCTGTTGAAGCCGTTAAAATGTTTGAGCTGCTGCTGATTCTGGGTGTTGGACAGCACTTGAGCGCACTCTGCGAAGCCCTGGGCGTGGGCTAGGTCAGCGCCGGTCAGTCCACTAGCGTTCCTCAAGCTGCGCAACGATAAAATTTGTGTGTTAGTGCTTCTGATCTACTGTAAAGATGGCTCAACCATACACACACTCACACACATACAAATACACATAAACCCTTCCTGTCTTTCCTAACAAGTAAGTTAAAACATGAACTGAAAATAATTTTAACCAAATAAAAGAGTTTTGACTGCAACAGAAGACCTTCAGAATCAGCATGAAACCATGTACAAGTCAGAATCGAGGAAGGGGTGAAGAGGATCAAGTTATTAAAAAATACAGAAGAAAAGGATAAGAAAAATACCCTTTGTTTATTCTGTGCAAGTACTGTGCGAAAGACAAACCCAGTGCAATAGTCATTTAGTCATTATTCATCCTGAAAATATGGATGTATGAATGAAGACGGCGTCTTTAATTAAGAAGCTCAATTGTTGAGGTGTTAGAATACTGGATCAGAATCAGGTTTCACCCCCACCAAGTTGCCACTGCTGGGCCATGAGCAAAGCCCTTAATCTTTAACAATGATGTTAAATCTAACCGATATAAAAAGTCGCTCTGGATAAGGGCATGTGCCAAATGCTGTAAATGTAAAATGTCCTCCAAGACAAGAAACAAAGACGGATATTGGATGAGGTTGATCCAAAATGCTGCACATGAGGCTGAATTTCTCCTGAAGGCCTGAATGAAGTGGCCTTGGTAAACCAGCACTGATTTACCCTAGGTTTGAGAGTCCCTCCTTCTGTGTGTGTGGAATTTTCATGCTCTCCTTGGTGGGTTTCCCCCGGGTACTCTGGTTTCCTCCAACAGTCCAAAGACATGCCGATTAGACTAACAAGTTTGTGCGCTCGCTCCTCGTCCAGGGTGTATTCCACCTTGTGCGCAGAGTTTCCTGTGAAAAGCTCCCACAACTCTGTATACGATAGTGAACGGTGACAGGATGAGCAACTAAAGTTTTGAATTGTGGAAGCGAAGGACCACATGGAGAAAATGGACTGGTTCGAAGTACCATACGAGACAAACGTACAGAATTTCTTCACAAGGTGGTGCCTCATTTGTACACAATTTACTTGTGTTACTTATCGCTGAAATTGTGGCTGTGCGTGTGTGGTGTAATTGCACATGTGTAGAAAATTAGCGCATACTTCTGGGTAGACTTTAATGTAGAATGGAAGTGAAGAAGTGGAAAGGAACAGGAAGCCGTATCTTGGACGAAGATTTCTCCTCAGAAGTGACTCAATGAATACAGAAAAATATCCATGGATGCTTAGTATAAAGTTTTTTTTTTTTTTTACATTTCTGAGAATGCTGATCGTTTATTATTTCAAGGTAAAGGATAAGAGTTTCTTAAGAAACCTTAAGAAAAACTTCAGAAGAACAACAAGTAAAAAATTTGAAGACAAGTTTAAAATGTACAAATAAAATGATTACTTATTATAGGATCTTTCTTTCCTTTAGCAACAATGAGACATCTAGAACATGGACATGGGGATAAACATGGCTCAGGCTTTTAAAGTAATTAAAACTCTTATCTTCTGTTGCAGTCATGAAACAAAGTAAAGAACATGAATGAACAAACTGCCCAGTTTCTGCACTTACCCCAACATTCAGTGACTCCTGGTTAGTTCACTGCTCCACAATGGAGCCAAAAACATCATGCTTACTCGGTTACGCATCACAGACCTTTTCATTTATTTGAATTTATCTTATCCTTTTGTTTTTATGTACATCTGTAATATATATATATATATATATACAGAATTCCTTTTTTACCTTATGTGAATCTTCATCATATCTTTAATTTTCTATAATTTCTTCTCAAAGTACCCTAAATTATGTAGTAGACAAAATTGTGTTACATAAAATAAAAAATAAAAAAACTAAATAAATATGGTAATATTTTTTATCATAAAAGAGACATATATATATAAGTTTTATGAATATAGTTTATTTAAAGAAATAACCTGAGTTCATTGTTAATTATTATACAGTGCCTCCAGAAGTTTTCACCAGCTGGTAATTATTGTTCTTTTTGCTGTAAAATATCAATGAAAAAAAAAAAACCTCTCTTTTAATCCTTTTGAATTGACTAGCTGCAACAATTAAATCAAGTTTAAATGAATTATTTAGATGTTCACAGAATTATTAGAAAATCTACAAATTTTCAATTAGGGCTGCATGATTTAATAATAGAAAAAAATGCATTGTGGTTATTTGGACAAATATTTCAATTGTGATTTCAGCTGTGATATTCATTAAATGTACCGATTAATATTAAAATGTATTTATTTAGGCTAACAGCAAATAACAAATATTTTCTCAATAAAATTGTGTATCAACACATTCAGAGATGGAAGGTGAGTACATGTACTTCATTATTGTACCCAAGGTACATGTTCCATGTATCTGTATTTTAGTTCCGATGTAGTTTTACTAGAGGATACTTTAACTCTGCTTAACAGTACAGCAAATATCGGTACGGTGCGTTGTTAAAATTCCAAATAGACTGCTTGCTGATGTTTGAATAGTTTAGAGAGCACCTTCTGTATGATCAAAGAAGAACTGCAAGCTTGTATCACCTCAAATCCAAACATTTAAATGAAAAAAGGAATTTGCTGTCCAATGTTGTAATATACGAATTTCCACACAAAAGAATCACAGTACACAGCCTGATTCTAGTAGTGTCTTGGTTGTGCTGTATTTTTTCTGTTTTCTGGATGCACTGTATAAATATATATATTTTTATAAAAATAAAAATTATATAAAATATAACTATATTAATATAATACACAAACATTGTTCATTATATTAATATAAATAATATCAGCATATTATATAAATGTTATAAATATACAATATATAGCAATACATTTAGTATTTAAATATTTATACTAATTTTTCTTTTCCTTAAATGTGTATACATTTTTTGGCTGTCTTTATACAGTATATACACACATGTATACATGCATAGACACACGCATTCAAATCTACAAAGTCAGCATTTGTTTTTCCTCTAAAAAAGAATTCTTAAATGGTAATGACTGTAAAACATTTCTACTGTGCATCACTTTCTGTTCGAGCCCTGTAGGTTTTTGTGTGAGAGTACAAAAGTTTAATTGTTCCAACACCTACATGTAAAGGCTTCAGTATTTTGGGGAAGGTAAAAATGAATGGTCTCTGAAACAATTTTTTTAAAAAATAATTTTATATTTATTATTCACAGAAGATTATTTATTTATTGCAGATTTTTTTCCCTGTCTGTGAAGCGCAACCACAAAACGCAGCAACTTGTTAACTTTTTTAAAAATAAATTTGAGTTTGCTCATTCATGAGTTTATCCATCCAAATACAGTTCTTTTCATCATTCTTTAAAACATCTGACTTTCTAAAACCACAGCACACACATTCAACACACAAATGCATCATCAAATCAAATATCTAACACAAAAAATTGAATAGAAATTAAAACACACATTGTTCACTTAAGACTTTCCTCACTTGATCCCCAATACATCTGATGAGATAAAAATAATAAAAAATATATATAAAAAAAACGAATGCGTCCACACAGTTCTACGATTGAGGAGGATCACATCAAAAACAGAGGATCCCATTTTACACTTTAAAAATCACCATCTTTACTTTAAAAAGATGTAGAATTTAGCAAGGTGGGTTTCATTTAAAGGCAGATTTGTTGATGTGAGAAATCTGAAAAAAAAAAAAAATTCTCAATGTGCATAAAGGAAAAACAAACCATAGTGAGTTTTCCTGGTTAAAAATCAACATGTGCTGTGCAAGACAGGTCCAGTTGTTACTTTTTAACTTAACGTTTTAAACTGTGTAATTGCAACTTCATAAGCACACACAGTATAATTATTTATATGAATTTATACTGTTTAGAACTTGTCTGATATTTTTGTGAGTTTTTCAACTAAGAAAATTCCAAAATAAATGTACAAAATAGTCATTAAATACTCATTATAAGCTATACACTTAAAAGTTTCATGGGAGAATAATACAAATAACTACTGAGGGGGGAAAAAATTATATAACCTAAACATAAATTGTTTTTAAATAATAAATCTTGTTCACTAAACACTACCAAATCTAAAAACACAAAATAAGCAGATTTATTTGGTTTGTTTTCATTTTGATTAACCTTGTAAATCAGTGGGTGATAAACATACTATTTAACATACTCTTGTTTTTTTTAGCCATTTTGCAAACATTAGCAATAAATTGCTTTTTTTTAAACAAATGAAATCTAAATGGTCAAACAGCTTTTAAAGATGATTTGCTTCAGGCCATTATTCATGCAATTATTCTAATCATCCATGTTAACAACTTTCAAAAACATTTTTACAATAAAAAATACTTAAATATAACTATACATTAATAAAGACCTCTACTTGCACATACAGATGTGTTTTAACATTATTGCACCAAATTGTCATGCCCATCATGATCCTTTTAACTGATCAATGCTATTTAATTCTCAGATTTCTGTCATCGTCTGCTAGAAATTGCTTTGGCTTTTAGACAGACATCTTCACTCAGATTAAGTACTACATATGTACTACTGATTTCTTTCATATCTTTAATTTTACCTGAAATACTGAGTAAAAAGTTTTAAATTGTTTGCACGTGTTTATTTTTCTACATGAACGAAATTCGAATACAGCAATATTAACTGCAGATATTTTACTTTCAAATGTTTAAGTCGATTATAAAACTAATTTCCACTATAATCCATTTAAGTAATGAAAATGTAAAGTTAAAAGGCCTTATGTCAAGGAGCTTGTCACAGTGAGCTATTTTGGCTTCTGCTTAGGTCACATGGTGCAACGTTCTTCAGCTGAAAAATAGACTGAACTTTTTTATAATACATTTACAATCTGAGGAATCTTGACATTACTGTATTAAAACTCTGAAGTTTGTAGGTTTTTAAACTATAATTTTCTAATTCTAAGATATTTACTTTATGTAATATGTATTATACATATTACATACAATTTAACTTACTATTTAATCATACAAAATGGACAGAGAGAGAAATTCAGACTTTAATTAACTGCACCAAAATCTAACAGACGCAGTTTCCTACACTCATTATTACACAACGTTAAAAAATGTACACCTTTTAAAACCTACTGTAGCAATGATTAAAGCTCAATTTGTCTAAAGTGTTGCTTAGGTGCAAGACACATTTTATGTAGAAGTATTTCTATAGTAGATGCATATAAAATGTATGTACGTTAGCTAACTGGTTTAGCTTAGAAATGAAGTCTAGAAAGTTCTGGCAATATGTTTCTAAATTAGTAGGGGGGGGGGTAATTCTATTTAATTCTATTCATATCAAACAATGTTTATCAAATAACTAATGTCCATTAAATAGTTTAAGTAAAATATAGGAGAGAGAAAGATAAATTATAAAGCATAATTCTAGCTAGTGAAATGGTAACGACTACATCATAAAACTATGTAAAATAAAAATTACAATTCTACGATCTTTATAGAGCATCAAAATATCAACTTTTTAACTAAACTAACTTATATAACTTTCTGTCTGAACAGTTTTATATGTGGAAAATATACATCCAAACAAATTTAAATGTATTATCTAGGAGAGACATTTCACAACATTCAAGTCCAGTATAACATTGTAGTAATATTTATACTAATTTCAGTTTCTATTGGGAAGTATTTTCAGGAAGGCATATTGTTTATTTTTTATTTATATTGATAGGTTTTTTTTTGTTTGTTTGTTTTCACAGCAAATTAACATTTTCAACTATACTACAAAATATACTCTAGAATTTTGAGACCCACCCAGCTCAGATGTTTAGAAATTTCAATTTAGTAACTATAATAAATTATAGAACTGAATGATTCTAATGAAAGTTGATTTATGATGGATGCATTCGTTTTTTTCCCTTCTCTAAAATATTTCCCTTCACTATTCAGAGAACCTGGTGTTATCAGTTTTGCCTAACACCTCTTAGACCTAACAGCATCTTTTAAACCATGCTTTTTATTCTGGAACGTGATATGGTGAACTGATTAGACCTGTTCTACACTTAAAAAGACCTATGGTTAGTTTACAGAAAAAATAAATTACAAATACAAAGAATAATTATAATAAAAAAAATAATAAACACAGCTTTGGGCATAAATTTAGCAAAGCATGCAGGACTAAAACAATCTACATCTAAATTCAAAAAGTCTTGTTTTTTGAAACTTGTCTATGCACAAAAAACTTCCTATCAGTAAAACCAATCACCGCAAGAAATACCTCAACAGTTTGCCAGAGTGTAGATACTGAAGGGAGCGATAGTGAGAACACTCCTAATGCCACAACAGTGCAGTTTCGCTGAGGGAACTTGGAGTGAGTCAGCAGTGTCTATATGGAATGCTCTCCCCCTTTTCTAGGATTACTTGAAAAAGTCAAGTCATTTCGAATTCAGTGGCTGTAAAACATTGAGACGTGTAGATTTTCTCTAAACTTTTCTTTTTTTTATTCTTTTTTTTGGCAACAATTAACAATATGAAATTAGTTCAATCTGCAGGGTTTGGCTGTAACTGTCACTTTCCTAAGGATAAAAGTGACAACATTAACAAAACAACATGTTTGTAATTGGTTTTCATCATTGAATTATATAAAAAAAAACAACAAAAAAAAAAAAACAACTGCAGATGACATTTTATTTCTTTCTGAACAAAATCAAAAGAATAACCTCTACGCAAAAAAAAAAAAGTTTCATTAAAAATAATTATACAAAATAATATAAATAAGACAGGTTAAATTAGAGTTAAGGCACAGTTGTACAGTTAAGAGGTTGTTCTTTACCCTAATGCTTTCGCTAGAACATTTCTCAACTTTTTATCTGGAGGATGAAGGGCTCATAAAAAGAAATGATTTTTGCATACTGCTATTTACATTTTTAAAATTATGAATTCATATTCATGTTAATTTGCATTATTTTAGGGAAGATAAATTATATATACGTTCAACACATGGTGTTACTTTTAACTTTGAAAATGTTTTTATAGTGCTCACTTGCATCAGAGATCATGTGTACCATTATTTAAATTTCACTTACTAGTATTATTTGTAGTTGGGATTTGTTGCATATATGAGTAAATGCAACTGGATATTTCATCTGGAGCTTCAACTCACTGCAAATGGTCTGGCAATGTAATTTAGACAACAATCAGGAAGTGATTATATAAATAAAGTTGCAAGATAAAACCAGTGAAAGAAGTCATCTAGCAGGATAAGATCCAAGAATCAGGGGACCCTGAAGGAGAGGAACATTGGATTGGTAAGTCAAAAACAGCTTATTTTTATGTTGGTGGTGGTGGTGTTCTTTCACACACTCAGACCAGAAATATCTGAGCTGGGCAAGACAAATTTCTAAAATATTTCAAGGAATGTTGCAAGGAATAGAAGCTGTTGTACTTAGAAGTCCAAGTTGTAATAAGGAAGCCTGAGAATCAATAGATCCATGACCAGTGGCTTTCCAGCATGTAAGAATGTTTCTTAAAAATTAGAAAGGAACATGAAGAACAAATCCGTTGTCTTCACTACAGTGAGAGATATTTTGCAAGAATTGCAAGAATTACTCCTTGGATGCTTAAGTACATAGACAAATGTTTCTCCAGTTACTGTGTAAATGTGAGTGAAGAACAATTAACCATGAAGTTGTTGTTTAAAAATGTATATAATAATATAAAAAACTGAAAAATGACCACAACCACACGTATAGTCGTGGCCAAAAGTTTTGAGAATTACATAAATATTTGAAATATTGGAAAAGTTGCTGCTTAAGTTTTTATAATAACAATTTGCATAAACTCCAGGATGTTATGAAGAGAGATCAGATGAATTGCATCGTCCTTCTTTGCCATGAAAATTAACTTAATCCAGAAAAAAAAAAAACTTTCCACTGCATTTCATTGCTGTCATTAAAAAACCTGCTGAGATCATTTCAGTAACCGTCTTGTTAACTCAGGTGGAGATCATTATGTCAGGCTGATTGGGTTAGAATGGCAGACTTGACATGTTAAAAGGAGGGTGATGCTTGAAATCATTGTTCTTTCATTGTTAAACATGGTGACCTGCAAAGAAACACGTGCAGCCATCATTGCGTTGCATAAAAATGGCTTCACAGGCAAGAATATTGTGGCTACTAAGATTGTACCTAAATCAACAATTTATAGGATCATCAAGAACTTTAAGGAAAGAGGTTCAATTCTTATTAAAAAGGCTTCAGGGCGTCCAAGAAAGTCCAGCAAGCGCCAGGATCGTCTCCTAAAGAGGATTCAGCTGCGGGATCGAAGTGTCACCAGTGCAGAGCTGCAGGAATGGCAGCAGGCAGGTGTGAGCGCATCTGCACGCACAGTGAGGCCAAAACTTTTGGAAGATGACCTTGTGTCAAGAAGGGCAGGCCACTTCTCTCCAAAAAAAAAAACCTTCAGGGACAGATTGATCTTCTGCAAAAAGTCTGGCGAATGGACTGCTGAGGACTGGGGCAAAGTCATATTCTCGGATGAAGCCTCTTTCCGATTGTTTGGGGCATCTGGAAAAAGGCTTGTCCAGAGAAGAAAAGGTGACGCTACCATCAGTCCTGTGTCACGCCAACAGTAAAGCATCCTGAGACCATTCATGTGTGGGGTTGCTTCTCATCCAAGGGCGTGGGCTCACTCACAATTTTGCCCAAAAACACAGCCATGAATAAAGAATGGTACCAAAACACCCTCCAACAGCAACTTCTTCCAACAATCCAACAAACAAAACAACAGTTTGGTGAAGAATAAGGCATTTTCCAGCACGATGGAGCACCGTGCCATAAGGCAAAAGTGAGAACTAAGTGGCTCGGGTCCATGGCCCATGGAAATGTTGGGTCCATGGCCTGGAAACTCCCCAGATCTTAATCCCATTGAGAACTTGTGGTCTATCCTCAAGAGGCAGGTGGACAAACAAAAACCCACTAATTCTGACAAACTCCAAGAAGTGATTATGAAAGAATGGGTTGCTATCAGTCAGGATTTGGCCCAGAAGTTGATTGAGAGCAGCCCAGTCGAATTGCAGAGGTCCTGAAAAAGAAGCCCAACACTGCAAATACTGACTCTTTGCATAAATGTCATGTAATTGTCGATAAAAGCCTTTGAAACGTATGAAGTGCTTGTAATTATATTTCAAGCACAACTGAAACAAAGATCTAAAAGCAGTTTATCAGCAAACTTTGTGAAAACTAATATTTGTGTCATTCTCAAAACTTTTGGCCACGACTGTACACTGTTCTTCATTTTGGATTCCGTCCACTGAATGATTCAAGTCTTCACCTCTTCAAAGGCTCAAGTTCTCAACAAGCGATTCAAACAAAGTGAAATTTGTGGTGAAATTAGGTCAAACTTCTATCTTTTTTTCTTTAGACTCCCCTTTGCAAAGATTAAATATCCAGTTGCCATGAAAACCCTCATCTTATTTCTACCTAGTACTCCATTATTCTTACTTAATATTCGTAATTTTTACCTATTTTAGATTTATGCTTTTGGGGAAAAAGAAAAAAACATTTAAAATGACTTGGTCATCTTCTTGAACATCTATTAAATTTTTTTTTTTGTTACTTTGATCCCTTTAAAAGGATATGAATAGTAATGCTAAAACAGTAATGTTAAAACGTTAACATGACTACTTAAACAATAACGGTCACCCTTAATAAATAAAAATGTAATAAATATATAAAGACCCACACCTTTAAAAAATAGTTTTATTAAAGATTTTTAATGTAGGCAGTTAAATCCATAAGTACTTGCAATACGATTGTATAAACTAAACCATCATGATGTGACAAGTGTAAACTTTCAGCTTTTAAAATAAAAAACAAAAACCATTTACAGTAGGAAACCTGATACCGTTTACAAATAAAAAATAGTTGAATAAGATAAGCATCTTTGATAGGCAGCTTCCTCATTATTTTATGACAAATAAAGAAGATAAAAGTTCCGGCATTGATTGCAAGTGATGAATTTGCATGTAGTAGCTATTCACGGGAACTCTCCTTGTAGTCCAAACGTTTGTGATGCAACTGAAGGTCATAATCATTAGGATAATATATATATATTTTTATTATTATTATTATTTTTTTTTTTTTTAACTGACTTATTTGTGAGCGCGAACTTTGTGAGGACAAATCAACAGCTTTCTTAAAAAAGAAGGATGAACTGGTAAACCCAGCAACAACAAGAGGCCTTGAAGACCACAGAGGACAACTACACTGTGTGATTAAAGAATTCATTCCTTGGTGAAGAAAAACCCCTTCACACCATCTAGGCAGGTGAAGAACACTCTAGAGGAGGACGGACAATCACTGTCCAAGTCCACAGTCCACACTCATCTTTATGAGTGAATACAGACGGTTTACCTCAAGACGCACACCACTGGTAGTTGAGGACAAAATTTAATTTATTTATTTATTTATTTAAAGAATCCCCATTCGTACTTTTTAAGAAAATGATGGTTGAAAAACAATACGGAAAAGAAGAGGTTCCACAGCATCAAACATGATGGAAGGAGTGATATGGATCAGGGATACAATGTCATCATGATATCTATTCAGATTTCATGGTTTTATAAATATTCTAATTCAATATAAAATTTTTGTTCCAGATTTTGTTACAATTCTAAACAAACATAGGTCGCTATGTGGTGAATATTTTAGAGAGCACCATCTGTATTAATACAATGGTGCTCTCTAAAATATTTTAACAACCTCAAATGTAAACGTCAGTGTGGCGATACAAGAATTGCCACACAAAGGAATGTTTTCCATTCTGCAGGAAGATCCACAGAAAGACAAGCATCAACTGCATCTGCAGTAAAAAAAAAACCTGTGGTATAGAAGCTCAAGGGAGGAAACTCTTGTTGATGTCCACGAGGTCCAGAGTTTAGGCAGTCATTCAGTGGAAAGGATTTACATCCAAGTATTAAATATTATAAGTACTTCATACTTATGGACTTAACTGTATAAAGAAAGATTTGAATTTAGTTTTTTTATCATTTGAATTTCACATGAAGACCAAATTATTCCATTTACAATGCAGCTAGCATTCTTACAGGTTAATAGAAATAGCAATAGTTTTTTGTTGTTGTTGTTGTTGTTTTAGTCTTGTTCATTTTTGTTGTGTCTATTTTCTATTTTGTCTTTTGTCCAAGGTGTATGGCTAAAGTTTATGTTGTTAAAATTAATGTTTGCTTCTTAATTATATTGTACTACATCATGCTAAAAAATTATTTCAAAAATATTTTTATAACAAATTAAATAAAAGGAGCCCTTTTTCCTCCAGTTCCTACCTGGTGCTGTACATTTACGCTAATACCTGAGGTACTCCCTGACTTGGGTGCTTGTGTTCTAAACCTGTCACAGGAAAACATACTTACAACAATCTTCAGTTCTGCCTTAACCTGCAGCAACCCTACTAGTACTACTAAAATATACAGTCATACAGCAATTACAAACAAACTCTTAACAAATCCTGTCAAGCTGCTACAGAGAGAGAGCACATTTCAGCATGGCTTTAACAACAGATGTAGCATTTTATAAGATACTGATTTAAAAGTAGAAATTGTGAATAAACAATGAGTCTGAATGCCATCTTGTTTGATATGGAGAAAAATCAAAGCTCCTTAACAAAATGTCCTTGACTTTGGTTAAGCATCCTGAAATTATAATCATGCAGGTTTTGGATGATGTATGATGTATTTAAAATTTTTCAAAGCAGAACAATTGGTAATGTACAGGCTGGTCAAACCAATATCAAGTTATATACAATACCATAATTCTGCACTTTAACCTTAAATCCAGTGTACTGTGAAGTAGAAATAAAAGTACTTCTTACAGCTTACAGATATATTTAGCATTAACCATAAAGCAATCCTTAAAATCCTTAGAACGGAATTGTCCTTATTTGAGTTACCAGACAAAACCTATACCTAATCTCACCTGATCTTTAACTTCAACTTATGCCTAATCCCTAATTTAATACAAAAATAATCAAGGAATTTCATTTAAAATTAATGTATATTACAACCTTTTGGCATTCGGAGTCAAAGTCAGAAAACAATTTCATGTTCATAGTTTGCTGAGCAGTTAAATATTTTGAAGATGTAATACCAAGTAAGTAAGTAAGTAAGTAAGATTAGCACATACCTGCTGTTTCACAGAATACTCACAGAAAAAAAAGAACAACGTATACCCTGACCAAAGTACTTTCTTTTCTGCATCATAAATATTTATTCCTTTTATTGTGATGTATCTGGTTTATTATATTGTAAGTAGTGGAGAAACTAAGATATTTCTTTAACCAGTAATTTAATTTGACTAAAGTATCTATTTAACTCTTAAAAAATATGTTTTTTACCAAAGTTACCAAGTTACCAAATTAGTACCTACATATAGCGAGTTGTGTAATTGTAGGTTTTGTTTATCGTTTTCCCTAAACTTTAATGCTGAAAATGAGGATTAAACTTTAAACAGTTTTAAACTTGAGAAATGCATATTAAACATTTATTTTCCTTATATAACATTTTTTTCTTTCATTTTAAAATTTGACGGCCATTTTCCTACATCCAAATAAACAAATTTTAATACTCTACAGAAGAAAGTAATATCATAATAAAATTACAAGAATAAACACACTAATAAATAGTTTGCACACAACGTAGTTGTAAAACTATAGTTTTACTATACTTTTGAATCTTTAGATTGTGATTTGCGTTTAGCAGTCAAGTTTATTTATTCATTTACTTAAAAGTACATTTTGTGTCAAATATGCTATTTTTCTCTCTTACAATAAAAAAATGTACATTTCTACTTGGTAAATGTAAGTAACGGTATTTCAATTTGCACCATGAACACATGTTTATTCGGCTGTACTATCTTTTAGAATTAATTAACCGTAACCCATAAGTTAGGTTTATATTTTGATCTTTGAAGAAACTGTCTAATTCAACATGTTACATCAGTTAATGTAGATATTTTTCATACAAAGTATAACATGTTCATAGTTACTTAACATTAACATGTAAATTAAGAGGAACCATTTCAACATACAAATTACTGAAAACGTACAGCTTAAAACAAAAGAAATTCACAAGCTAAAACTTTATTTCCTCCAGTCAGTATATACGTTTCTGTGAAACAGCAGATACAGAAAAATCCAACAGCAGTACAGAAGTGTTTAAACAGACTGGTCATTTCTCATTGTGAAGAGATACAAAACGTTCAGAAACCTGTATATGGTGATCCCAAGTTATGTAAGAGGTATAAAAAAATATCTACAGTAAACAGGCATGCGTCTGTAATGTTTTAGTGTCAGGTAATGGATGCCTTGTGGAAATATGCTGAAGGATTGTGATGATAAATCAGGTTCTGATTTACCATAAGATTTCGCCCTTATGTAATTAATTTTAAATATACCCAGCACTCCTTACTAAAACCTATGACGTCTTGATCCAGAGCTCATGCGCAGGTACAAATGTAACATGTTACAAGTTGGGAAGCTTCAATTTGCCCAACTACTACAGTAGTCTTAATTGGATTGTCGTATTTAACTTAAACTTTTAATCAATTTCCCTTCGACCACATATCCTCTACATCTTATTTTAGAACACTGGAATTCTTATGAAACTCTTGGAGTATTATTACTGTTGTCGAATTTATTTGGATTTATAACATTTTCTACCACATGTCCTTTAAAGCAGTGAATTTATAACCTATAACCTATTCTGCATCTCTCAACAATGTAAAGGACTCTGTGGAGCTCTAGTAAAGCATCTGTACTTTGAAACCATGAGGAAATATGCATTTCTCTCTGCAGCTTCATCATGAAATCATACTTACCAACATTAAAATAAACAAACAAACCAAAGAAAAGTTCAAAAACAAAACAAAAACTAAAGTAGCATTTCCTCAGCACATGATGACATCAGAACAAACAAGATTAAAACAATCACAATTTCCAATTTAGTTAAACATTTGACTATCATCACAGAGATTTTCCTTTTTAAAAACAAAACTCCATCTGGACAAAGATTCAAAAAGGACTCTTGTCAAAAATACATTTACTGTGAGAAAATGTTTAAAATAAACATATTTAAACCTACAGTTAAATATACAAACAGTCATACGCTGCAGAAAGGCGAAACTTAGCATTCATACACAAAGATGAATGGCTGGACTATATGACTAGATTGCCATTTACTGTCGTCTACATCACTGAAATATATAGCCAAAAACAATGTATACACACTACAGGAAAAAGAAAAATAGCATGATTTATATTTTATTAATATAACATAAGATTATCATATATGTATATAGTATAAATTTAGTATTAAAATATTTATATTCAAGCTTTTTCTCCTGTATAGTGTGTATACATTTTTGGGCTGACTCTACATATAGCCACGTTTAGTACAGGATGGTGGGTTTGATTCTCTTTGTGATGAATACGGTCACTTAGTACACCTAGTATGAAAAAAACAATTAGTGTTTTCATGTGCATTCCTTTTGTAGTGGCCAGATTATCACTGTTTACAAGTTTGCACAAGTTTATATGTTTACAAGTTAAATTTATGACATAAAAAGATACATCATGTCTTTTTTTTTCTTTTTTACTTCGCTACACCGAAAAACCACAGGACCTTGACTTTAAAACTAATGTACATATCAAATTGTGACTTTTGTGTACCGTTAAAGAGAGACCGACAGAGAGAAATCTACTTAGCGTGGCTACAAATTAACAAGCTTGAGAAAATCGCGTCCAATCTCGCACTTATATTGCTGTGGTTTCCTGCATATACATCTGTGGTTAAATTGCGATCAGAGAAGACCTAGCGCATACAGCGAACTGCCTCCTGTGCATGTGTACATTATCGGTCATACAATCACTTATAAATGGTCCATCGATTTCTGGTGCCAATACAAACTAGATTAAATATCTGTTGACGGTCAAAATAAACACTTATCTCTGGCCAATTTAAAAACTAGGATTTCCTTCATTCATTAATTTAACATAGAAGTCTCAAAATTACAAATAAGACGTTTACTGTATGTAACACACACATATATCTATCTATGTGTCTATGTATCATTATATATAAAAACAAATGCCCAGATAACATGATGTCCTATTTCACAGGCCATGCGGTGTATATATTAAACAAGACATGACTGTTTGTGTATTGACTGTTGGTGTATAGATGTACTAATAAATTAGTAAATGAATAAATAAATAAATTGTAAATGTTTTTTGCAATAATATATTTCACGTATATAAACTATGTATTTATTGCAATAAGGATAATGATGTAAATATTCAGATACTGTATGGATTCTTTCTAACAGTTTTGAATTAGGTATCTGCATAATATACTTTAATTAATACATCTACATAATTTACATGAACTAGGTATTTGTTGTAAAAATATTATATTGACATATTAACAAAATCACTTACTGCAGTACTGTACATAAACTAGTTATTTACTATATTAACTATAATATATGTAATATATTGATATAGTAAATTTGGTTTTGTAATAATGTGTATATATAATGCACAGAAACTAGCCTATTCATATTTTCTTAATAATAATAATAAAAAAATAATAATAAAATATCTAATAATTATTATTATTATTTTAAAAAAGGAAAAAAAAGAAACAGTGCTGTACACAAGTCTTCACATACAAATAGCTTTTTTTTTTTATAAAATGCTTAATAATGGTGAATATAAGAGCAGTTAACAAAAGTATTTGGTTAAACAGCCCTAAGCTTATTTAGCAAACATCAGCACTCTCAGGTACACTGTTTAGAAGGAGAACACAATTCTTTTTATTATTATTATTAATTAAATTCAAACACATTTTTACTTTTATTAAATAGCCTGATCACGGCTTTTGCACATTACTTTATATAAGCT
Organism: Clarias macrocephalus; assembly: GCA_011419295.1. NCBI lineage: Eukaryota > Metazoa > Chordata > Actinopteri > Siluriformes > Clariidae > Clarias > Clarias macrocephalus. Next base: position 3,775 of record JAAGKR010009217.1, on the reverse strand, counting down.
ATGTGATTATTATTATAAACACATCTAGGAATTTGTTGTATTTATTATAAGAATTTATTTATTTATCATTTTTAGGTCATGTGGTTCACCTGTCAAGTAATCAGGTAAACAACCTAACATTATATTGTCACAGTTACCCCTGAATTACGACTGTGTGTTCGGGAAAAAAAATTGAGGTGTTTTTCGACAAGAGTCCTGAGTGAATAATAAGTACCAGTGGAGTCTTTTCAGGAATGCTGAGGGGAGAGGGTAAAAAATAGAATAATAATAAAAAATAATAAATAAAAATAAAATAAATAAAACTGTGGAGCAGTTATGAGTTTACACTTACTCAGCTTTCGCTCCGTGAATCAGGAGAGCGTTAATACACTCAACGCTACCCGCACGCGCCGCCTTGTGAATGGGTGTTTCTCCGACATAGTCCTGAGAGAGAGGGAGAGAGAGGGAGGGAGAGAGAGAGAGAGAGAGAATTGACCTCTGACATTTAAAGGACGAAACCTAAGCAAAGGTCTACTGTTTAATCAGAGCCATAAATAGACCAGATGGAGAGATAGCACCCTGCCCTTTCACTGAGACTGAAAGCTGAGAAAGTTATTTTATGGAGGAACTGAATGTAGGTCAGTTTACTATTCAACAGCCAAAAGACAGAAAAACTGATGGAGGAAACAAGCGCTATTATTAATTTAATGCACTGTAGTGATGGGGTGGGATTCATGGGGTGGGAACACCTGATGAAAGACAACATGGCGCAGGTTTACAGGTGACCCACCTGCCCGTTGAGGTCAGCGCCGGCCTGCAGGAGCCACATCAGGCACTGCGGGTGGCCTCCGAACGCTGCGATGTGAGCCGGCGTCTGCGCGAAACGTGACGTCGAGGCGTTCACGCCACATCCCACCTGCACCAGCTGCATCACGCACTCCAGCTGTGTGAAAACCACACGCATCATTAATCGAACATGGAGCGAGAGACGCAGCATGCCAATAAAACAACCAAAAACAAATGAGATAAGATGTCTGAGTAAATGTTTGATGTTTCAAACAGACAACCACATACACACACAGCCACGCCCGGTATGTGGTTGTCTAAAGTAAACACGACTTCACTGCTGCCAGAGTATTTCCTTAAACATAAAAAAACTAACCAAGAATATTCATAAACAATATAACAATATTACATAATATATAACAATAATTTATAATAATAATAATAAAAAAAACAGTTTATGTACAAATAATGATGTTCATGATGGTTTAAAAACTGTCTTTATTTTATTTTAGCAAGGAATGTCTCTGTAGTTAATGGGTGACGTTTATAACCATGAACACACCTCTGTCTGTGTGATTTTTCAAGTGTGAGATTGTTTCACAATCTGTCTGGGTTCTGTCTATCTTAACCATGTTACAGCACCAAATAAAAAGGCTGAGTAAATAAACTGATTTAAATCTGCTCCCTTGGTTACGCACAGGTTTGTCTACATGCCTGTTAATTGCTCTTCCTCCACACCTTGGCATCTCCAAGTTCCTGTTCCCAACCCAACCACCTCAGAGCACCTTAGCAACTGATCCATGACCCACGACAGGGGTGTCCAATCATGCAGCTTTTGCAGGAATAGGGTGCTATGACTTTTGTAAGAGATGGGGGGGGGGGGGGGGGCCCCCCCCCATGACACAAAACTGTCTGGGCAAAGTGTAATGAAACTTTTGCAGTACTTAGATCTCTGCCTGAAGCTTAACCGGCACCATAAGTGAAATCAAAATGCTGAGTAAAACTTATGAACAGCTATGTAACAGATTTTTAATAATTTACTTTAAAATAATCTACTAATGCGCTACTTGCTCAATGTAAACAAACACCTGCACCAATAGATATTAATTAGAAAAGATAAAGTGAATATTTTTACTGGGATTAGTTCATATTTTCACTTTGGCTGAAATAACAGCCCTGAAGTGGTATAAGTGAATTTTAACACGCTGGAGTCGTTTTAAGACAAAACTTCGTCTTTATCTGATCGACTTTTTCCATTTCTCATCTGTGATTCTCTCTCCGATTACCGAACAGGGAGTGTATTTGTCTGACCACCAAAGAAAGAAGTACAACTTTGTGTAAACAAGGTGTAAACAAACTTTCCTGAACCCTCTGTTTCACATTACATGTAATAAGATGAAAAGACAGCAAATTTTAAATCTTAAATGAGAACACGGGGGGGATTTTGTACAAAATTTTCTAATATCTGTCCACCAATCCAGAGGGAACCAATACCATGTAATGTCACACCAAACGAAATTTTGTGAAATTACAGTTTATTTAAATAATAATAATAATAATAATAATAAAGCAAGGGGTTCTTCTTTGTCGGCATCAACCTGAAATAATAAAATCCCTAATTACATTAAAGCTAATAAGATTATTTTTAGCTTTAACCTTTTAACTCTTCCTACAAACTCTTTAACCGCGTACTAACGCTACCTGTATATAAACAAATCAATTAAACTGGTGATGGAGAGAACTAGCCGATTCAACAGCAGAGGGGAAATAAACAGAAACAATTCGGCATTTAGCCAACAAACGTGTCTCTATTTCGCACACAAAGTGTAATATGACTTATTATAAATCGTATTGACGAGCGGGGTTCATGTGTAACATACGGCAGTAAGGGGAATGCTAACGGTGATTAGCCTAACCGCTGTCCTGAGGCGACCGTTAGCGCGTAGCTACTCATGCTAACTGTGCGCCATCTTCTCCATTAGCCTGTGTGCAGCTGTGTGTGTGTGTGTGTGTGCACATACCCTGCCGAAGTGAGCGGCCCAGTGCACGGGAGTCCAGCCGTAGAACGAATCCTCCGTGAGCAGCTCGCTCCGGTGTGTGTCGCTCTGGAGGAGCCGGTGGAGCGCGAGCACATCCCCGTCTCTGCACGCGCGGTGCAGCGGAAAGCGCGCGCTCAGCACCTCCTCACTGGAGAAGCCGCACTCTCCTGCCGCGGACATCTCTGTCTTACACACACGCGCACACACACACACAAGCGCGCGCGAGCGCACACACTCTCTCTCTCTCTCACTCACTCACTCACTCACTCACACACACACACACACACACACACACACACACACACACACACACTCTCTCTCTCTCTCTCTCTCTCTCTCACTCACTCACTCACTCTCACACACACACACACACACACACTCTCTCTCTCTCTCTCTCTCTCTCTCTCTCTCACACACACACACACTCTCTCTCTCTCTCTCTCTCTCTCTCACTCACTCACTCACTCTCAGACGCACCACTCATTCACACACACTATATTTCTCTTCTGCTCTCTCACGAATCAAAGACGATAATAAATCCGATTTAAGGTGTATATGAGGGGAGATGCTCGCTCGCGCTCTCTCTCGTGCCCGCGCGCTCTGATTATACAACAAAAGCGCGGAACTTGAGTCAAGGCCACACCCACGACACAGGGCTGAACTAAAACCAGGAGCGGAGTTGGTGAGTCCAGCTCTCAGAGAGAAAACAGAAACATGGACAGAACTCTATGGCTGCGGTCACATGACCAAAGTGATGGGGAGTGTGTTAGAGAAGTGAAGGAGAGAGTGCAGGCAACAGGGTGGAACAGGTGGAGAAGAGCAGCAGAAGTGATCTGTGACAGAAAGGTATCGGCAAGAATGAAAGGGAACGTTTACAGGACGGTAGTGAGACCAGCGATGTCGCACGGTTTGGAGACGTCATCGCTGATGAAAAGACAGGAAGCAGAGCCGGAGGTGGCAGAGCTGAAGAT
>JAAGKR010009216.1:0-27521 GCA_011419295.1 Clarias macrocephalus | reverse complement strand
TCTCTCTCTCTCTCTGTCTCTCTCTCTCTCTCTCTCTGTCTCTCTCTCTCTCTGTCTCTCTCTCTCTCTCTCTGTCTCTCTCTCTCTCCCTCTCTCTCTCTCTGTCTCTCTCTCTCTGTCTCTCTCTCTGTCTCTCTGTCTCTCTCTCTCTCTCTCCTCTGCAGATTGTCCGGAAGCTTCACCAGTTCACCTTTGACCTTTTCGTTCAGGCTCAGTCGCTGCACACGAAGGTCAGTTTCCCGGAGATGATCGCTGAGATCATCTCAGTCCAGGTACCAAAGATCCTCGCCGGCCTGGCCAAGCCCATCCTGTTCCACCAGTCTATGATCACGCACCCTCTGATGCCCAGGATGGCCACGCCCACCAGCCAGCCAAACCTGGCCTAACCTGATCTTATCCGATCTGAACCGGTTTCTCAAACTTCATGCCTTTTTTTTTATTTTTTTATTTTTTTTAGTTTCAGCAGGGAGACTTCAACATCCTCGTTTTTACTCTCTCTCTCTCTCTCTCTCTGTCCTTTTCTACCTTCTTCAGAAAGTGTCTGTAAAATCTGCCGAGGACCATTACATCATTACGCTGGTCTATCTTCTGCTCAAAGATAATTTCAGATCATTTTCTCACACCGGCAGTGTCGTCTCCATCTCTCTCTCCTTATCGCTCTCTCTATTTTACTTTCTCTCTCAGTCTCTCTCTCGCTCTCTCTCTCTCTTTTCTCCAGCATTTATTCCTGAAAAGTCTGGAGAGCTACGCTGTGTTACCTGATGGACAGCTTTATAAGAAAAAAAAAAGACGTAGAAGAAGAGAAAAAGGAGGGGAAAAAGCTTTTTTCATTTAATCTGAGCCCTGAAAAAGACAAAGTGTGCACTAGAAAGTTTCCCGGAGAGAAGCTCTGGTCTGTTTACTTCGTATATGACTCTATGCATTTATAGGGGAGAAAAAAATGAAATAATAAAAAAAAGGTCTAAAACATAAACTGCCGTATGTTGGCACCTTTTAGAAAACAAAGTGACTAAATCCAGCGCTGCTTTTCCCCCTGCCAGTTAATAACGAACCAAAAACGACGACAATCGAAACGTGCTCGTTATCCTCGAGCTTCTTCGCTATCGTTACCGACTCGAAGAGCGCAGCGAAAGGAACGTCTCCATCTCAGATCCGTCTCGGCGTACAGAACCACATGACCTTCCCTTTAGCACGAACAGACACCGTCAGTGACCATGTAGACGATGATGACGACAACGCTAAGGTAGCTAACACAAAACCAACAGTTTAGCATCTTGCTAACTTCACGCTCTGATGGGTTCTTCACCGTGGTTCTTGGTTCTTGCTCCTCAAATGTGAAGCCATTCAAGAGCCTAGAACCATCAATGAAGCCTTTTTACTTTTTTGGGATTGTACAAAATTTAGAATGTTCTTTGGTCGTCCAACTGGAGGAACCTTTGAGGTTCGGTACTGGTCAAGTACCCATTGAGATCTAGAGGAACCTTGCTGATCCACACAGTACGGTTTCCCATTCGACAGGGACGACCCGAGGGTTCTAAATGTCTCGTCAGTGTACGTTTGTGGTGAAAAGAAATGATGGGTGATTTTTATTTGGGGGGGGTGGGGTTAGCATAAATGGGTGGAGCTTAACAATATTCTAGCTCCACCCCTGTTAAGAGTCTGATGATGTGAGTGAACGGATTCTTTTTAAATTTTTTTACTGTGCGAGGGTTAAAAAAATTTCATTTTGCCTTTCAGATGCTAGATCTCACACACACACACACACACACACACACACACACACACACACACACGTATAGGTTTGACTTGTTGCTGCTTCTGAAAAAACAAACACTAAGAAGAAATAAAGTCTCTGCATGCTGACTTTAGCACTTCCACCTGAATGTTCTGGGTTTATGATCAACTTTATGAAAGTCTTTAATTTCTTTTTTTCTGAAATTTTGTAGCAAGTTTAAATTGAAAAAGACAAAAAGTCAACAAACAGAAGCCTTTGCACTTGGATGTAACTCTTCCAGCTCACTGCTTTAGCCTTTAGCATAGCGCTGGTGTGAGACACGACGCGGTCATCTCCTCAGGAGCAATAAGCCATGGCTAACACACACACACACACACACACACACACACACACACGCCTTCATGTTAGCACAGGTCTGTCTCCTGACTATTCTTTCTCGCCTTCATGCTTCCCTTTTCTTTTGCTTTACAGTGGTACCTACAGTACATACGATCGCCTGCCTCGCGGATTTTCGCCCTAAGAACTGAAATTTAATACGAAATGTGTCTCTGCATACGAAGCATTTGTAGCATACGAGCGAGTGAACGAACCGAAGTGAAAGTCACATGTGCGTCCGGGAGCCGTTCAAAACTTGTTTACATCAGTGGAAAGTTGAGGGAAGCGAAGTTACGCTGTTTATTGTTGGAGATTTAGTGAAGACGTAACGCCGCGGGTTTCAAGAATGTTATCAAGGACGGTAGCAAGAAGAAAAGGGAGCCGCGTTCAGTTTGGTGTTTAAAGCAGCCGGTGCCGAGAGGAAGCATAAATTAAGGTTAAGTGAGGTTTAACGTCTGTTTATTTCATATTTTACTTTATTTACACGTCTTTTCTAAATGTTTTTTTTTTTATATTTCTAAATGCAGAAATATGATTATAGTGTTGGGAATATTGGGAATATCTTTGGGTGGCTGGAGCAGATTATCTGCATCTTCATTATTTCCTATGGGACAAAACGTTTCACAATATGAAATTTCACCTTTAGAACGCGCCTCCGGAACGGATTACACTCGTATGTACCGCTGTACTTCTGTTCCTCTCATCTCCCCTCATCTGTTTCTTTTGTACTTATTCCTTCTTGTTCCTCCTTTATTCCTTCTCTCTCTCTCTCTTCCTTTATTTTAAACACTCTTCCTTTTTCTGTTCTTCCTTTCCTCCTCGTTCAACCTTTCTGACTTTCCTTGTTTTCAACTTTTACTTTTATTTCCTCCTGATTTAATTTCTCCTCCTATCCAGTCAGTTTTCTCTCTCTCTCTCTCTCTGAGACACACCTGTGCAGTTTCTCCTCTTTGCTTTATCCACAGGCTCAAGCTTCATATCTTCAATTAAATCATCTCCGCTGTGTGTGTGTGTGTGTGTGTGTGTGTGTGTGTCAGGAGGCAGGATCCTGGGCGTCTGCGCGTCTGCTAATAGCCGAGGCCGGTGCGCGCGCTCCCCCGTGTCTGAATAATCTCGCGCCGCTTTGGTATGCAGATTGCTTTTTAAGGAGCTCGAGAGCGTCGGATCTGTCGTTCTGTCGTTCTCTCGTTCTCGCGAGCCCCAGCCGGGTTTCAGGCTCCAGTGGAAGGATGTTGTTTTTTTCTCTCCCCTGCAGTTTTCTCTTCTCTGTCGAGGCGAATGTGCCGTGAGGAGAAAACGAGGCTGTCAGGGACGAGACGGCGCAAAAAATACACTCGCACAGGTGTTTACCACGAAAGTGCTCATTACAATCCCAAACTCGGGGGAAGAAAGTAGTCCTCACTCACACACACACACACACACACACACACGCACACACACTCATACCTGAGCACAATGAATCTATAAACGCTTGATCATAATTAATCTTGTGGCCTACATAGAGGGGATTTTGCTACTGAGCATGATTTAGCCTTTAGCTTGTTCCACACACACACACACACGCGCGCGCATGTTCAGAACAACGTCTGATTGTCTCTCAGCTCATTAAGTCATAAACTCGCCGACGCTTTGATGGTAATTATCCATAGCGCACATAGAGGGCTGTTTCATATTTGATCACAGCGTGAAGTTCATTTTGTTCTGCATTTTGTTTTTTGTTTTTTTATTAATATAAATATAATCTATACACAATTAATGTGCTGCTAGTGGCATGTCGTTAAAAAAAAAAAAAAAAAGGAAAAGAAAAAGAAAAAAAACTTTTTTTTTCTGTGATTTATTTGATAACGCACCTTTGAACTGCGTTGCTTTTCTGAAACACTTCGCTGATATAAAGCGCTTTTTCTATTTTTTACTATTAGAGTTGAAGCTTTAAAGGTGCAGTTTGTAGTTTTTTAACTTTTTAAACTTTCATAAGTCTTTAGTTTTTTTTTTTTCAGGCAGCATTAAATATAAAATTTACGCAATATGCAATTTATTTAGGGGTGCGACCACTGGATGTCAAGTTCTTAGTTATTTTTTGTGTTTTTTGTTTTTTTTCTTGGTTGTTTTTTAAGGCTACAAACTGTTAAAAGAGTTGCATGTAAATTTGTAAATTACGAGCTGAATAAAAGTTTGTGAATAAAAATTTGTTAAAAATTTTTAAAAAGGCAAAAAAAAAAAAAAACATCCAGAGATTCACCAGTTAAAGTGATGAAATTTTCAAATGATGATTGTGTTTACAAACATTTGTTGTTATTGTTGATTTTGACAGGAAATTAATTTTAAATGACAATAAAAGTAGCCAATGACTTTTTTTTTTTAGTTCTTCTCAATAAATTTCCTACAACTTTGAGACTTGTTTTAAAATTACAAACTGCTCCTTCACGATAAAGCTAGCTCTCAAATTTATGCTAATACACATGTCGCATTTTAGCTGAACACTGTAAACACACTTTACACATGAGACTTTTTAGCTACAGTCTTTCCGTCTTTAATGAAGTGCTTACATACCTAGTGATTGTTTACGCTCATGTAATGCCTAAGAAGTGCTTATGTAGTGCCTATGTAGTGATTACGTAGTGCTTATCTAGTGCCTATGTAGTGCTTATGTAGTAAAAACGCTCTGCTTTTGTACTTTTGCTACTCAATTCGATGCCTTAAGATGAAGTTCGCTCTTTTTCACGTTAGCCGACTTAAAGTTAGAGCGGTGACTTCATGCCGCTGGCGGTTAGCCGAGTGGACCGCTAGGCGGCCGAGCACCAAAGGTTGGTTTTGATCGTTTTCATCTTGTAGCATGCACGCTTTGTTTAACGCAAGCCAAAGTTAGAAATCTGTCAAGAAATAAAGCAATAAGGAAAAAAAAAAGACAAAAAATACAAAAATCTTTTTGAATGTAGATTAGGACACGTTTCAAACTTTCCGCTTGACTATTAAGTCGAACAACAGGATCCTGTAACATACACTGATCAACAATCCACGTCAAACCCATTTTCATAAACAATTAGGGGATAAAGAGGTTTTTTTTTCCTATTATTCTTTTACTAGTTTTCGTTCAACTGCTGTCCTTTATGTGACAAAAAATTTGCCAATGTTCCTCAAGTAATAAGTCAATTTTTGTTTGTTTTTAATACTGTTGAACTGCGAATTGTGATATTAAAGGTTTCAAAGAAATTGGTGTAAAAAGGAAAAAAAAAAGCCATGTATGTTTTTTTCCCTTTCATTTCTTTAGTTTTTTTTTTTGTTGTTGGTGTAAATCGTTTGTGAACTGTACATGTAACCCCTCCTGCTCTTGGCTGGTGAAAGTATTCGTACAAGTATTCCTGGGCTTATTATAATTTTCTTTTTTTTTTTTTTACTTTTTTTGTTTGTTTATCGTGGTTTTTCTGACTTTGCTTTAAATATTCAAGTTTTTGTTACTTAAACCTTTGTAAGTTTATAGGTGTTTTTTACAGAGTGTTCGGCTTTATTATTACTATTATTATTGTTGTTGTTCTTGTTGTTGATGATGATGATGTTGTTGTTGTTGTTGTTGTACCAATGATATATCAAATTCATGCCCCAGCATTCATAGTTGCAAACTGATTTTATCGAGCAGGTGTGTGAAATGGACACGAGCCTCACAACGCTTTAAAGGATTTTTACGTGCAGCTTCCTGTAATCTGTTTCTTTGCATCCTAATAAATAAAAAAATATCTTTTTTGTGCTTAGGGATGATTTTGTGTGTGTGTCATTCTGTCATGAAAAATGCAACAAAACCTTTTTTTAAGGCTGTGACAATATCGATAGATAGATAGATAGATAGATAGATAGATAGATAGATAGATAGATAGATATTGCATTATTATCTAAGAAAATTATATATTTATGAGAAAAATATTTCAAAAACCCTTTTCTAAAAGTTTAATTATAATTTTTATTATTTTATTAGTTAATAATTGCTGTAAGTGATTATTGCACACACACACACACACACACACACAGATCACAAAAAAAATAAAATAACTAAAAGCTGTGTATACATCACAACATGGAAACACACTCTCGGGATTAGGGACAGGAATCATCAAAAGTCACCCAATACGATATTATCATGATACCCAGGAGCCGATTCGATGTATATCATTATTCTATAAATATTCTGATTAGATTTTTTTTTTTTTTGGTCTGATTTTGTTATAATTCTAAACAAGCTTCACTTGAGATATTATAAGATAACTTGTTCCTAACACACAGGATGCTGTACTGCCTGAGAATGTGTCAATATTTTAGAATGTGCCACCTGTAGGATTATAGAGGTACTGCAGCATTTTACCAACTCCGATGCAAACATGTAAATTTAAAAAAAGTAAATAAATAATGCAATTTTGGAGTGTGGTGATAGATACAGTAAATCTCCACACAAAAGAATCACGATACACAACTGAATAGTTTTTTTGCCCTCATTATTACTGGATATTTTCTCTATAATGAATGTGTGTGGGAATGTGCTTAGAAATAATTCTACTCAGAATCACTCAAATCATGATGCTGGGAGTAAAATTCTTATTCCAAAATCACCAACAATAAATGAAAAAAAAAAAGCAAGTGGGATTATAAAGATCTCCAAAGAATCTTGGAATTCTAATTACAGTAAAATAAATTCTATTACATTTTTATAATCATATTGGACATGAATAAAAAATAATAAATAAAAAAAACACAAGCAAAAGTGGTTCAAAATGTAGCCTTTATCCTTCAGCACATTGAGAGGACACAGGAGTTGCATACAGGTGAGTGTTATAAAGACAGAAATTAGAAAAATAAGCTTTTAACAAAGAAAATAAAAAGCACTAAACTGAGTGTTGAAACAAAGACGACTTATAGCAGACTGATTTCCCCAAATGCTTCGGTTTCTTTAATAAATAAAAAAACGTCCGCTCAGGCTGATCTTCACATTTATGCTTCACATTAACAAAAGGACGACTCAAGCAAGCTTCTGTGAAAGCATGGATACGTGACTGCAGCTGGGCGAGCGTACGCGGCGTGACGAGGACCTCGTCATTACAGACAAGCTTCGAGCAAACGAGCGAGCGGATGCAAACGCGCCAGTATATATATAGTGGTTCACCTATTGGGTTCACTTCATAACCGTGTTTGAAACGAGGTTTCAGACTAAACAAGGAAAAGCAGCACATCAAGGTTTCAGACCTTCACTAAGTAAGACATCCCATAATAATGGCAAAATATGGAGGACAGTCACCAGTATGATGATCGGTGAGGTCCTAAGTGTATGAATGATACTATAGTACAGTCCTGCTGAATTTTGGGTTCTGATTGGTCAGGAGGTGACGTTAGGTTTCTGTTATGGTTCTCTGTTATGGAAAACATTAGCGTTTCTATAGGAACAGCTCTTTCACAGGGCCTTGCTTGGTGGACCGAGATGTTTCTCCAACATTATGTGGAAGGAGCTTTGTCAGAGGTAAAGCCCCGCCACCTGAATTTCTCCCACGTCACCAGGACAAAGGACTTTACGTTTCTTTCTAAAACGTAAATAAGTACTGGGTCTGTAAGTGGATAAATCATGTTGCCATGGCATTTTTAATAGAAAAAAAGAATTAATTGTTGGTTAGTTGCTGTCGGTCAAAAGGAAAAAAACAACTTTATAGTCAACTGTGATTAACTAAACATTCTTTAAATGTGTAACAGTAACAGTTTAAAACCTGTTTAATTATTAATTCAACTTAAAATAATTACAATTTCAATAAATTTCCAACATTTTCAACTTTATCACTTTTTTGACATCTCGAAAATTTAACACCTTTGTGGGCAAACAGACTTCAAACCTAAAAAAAAGAAACTGACTTGGATTTTACAAGAGCTACACAGCTATAAATGTCCAGTTTTTCCAGGAGGACTAAGAGGATCGGTCCCAAATTAGTGTTTACAAACGGAAAAGGACAAATAAAAAGAAAGAAAAAACTCATCTGAATGCATTCTGCAAATCGTTTATGCTCCTCTAAACTTTGATGCTTGGAATTTACTCCAGCTCAGGAAGGGGATTTTAAGCATCGTGAATTTGAAATCATTTCACTGAAAACTGACGATGACACTTTCGTGTTTTGCTTTTTCCCCCCCCATCAGTTCCTGACTCTCCTGGCAGTTCCACGGGTCTGGTAATGGACAGAAAGCTCTGTGTTATTTACAGTTGCGTTTCTGCGACGAGATTAATGAGACCACGTGTTTGTGGGTACGGCGTGTTCATGGGAGTTTTTAGTGAATATGTAAAGTCTAGCGTGGAGACCAACATGACATCAGAATTCAGAGAAGAGTGACTCCTAAAATGCGTTAAACCTACTTTTAGATCATGAATATTTGTAGCGGTCGTGTTCTGAACCATCTAGCTCACATACTCATTTCAGAAAGACTTCTGTATATTTTAAACATCCACTTAACCCTGATATTTTTACACTGTAAACTTTAACCAGAGCCTTAACCAGACATTGTAATATTTAATCAAATAAAAAGAGAGATGTAAATCCATTAAAAGTCTGGGTTTGTAGTGGAGAGGTGGGTTTTTTAAAGGTGTGATGAAAACATCCAGTAAACTTCAACATGTTAGTAACAAAGACAAAAGAAAAGATGTCATGCATCACACTGACTGAAATGTAGTAATAATAATAATAATAACAATAATAAAAAATAAAGACGTAGCTTTCCTGTTTAGAGCTCTGCAGGGGGGGAAAAGAAAAAAAAATAACATTGTGGTTAGCTTGGTATTTACAGTAAATTTACAATAAAACGTGATCTAATTAAATGTACAAACATTTGTTTGTTACCATGAATATGATCATTATATTTAAAAAAGAATACATGTTTTAAATTTGTATATTTAATTCTAGCAAAAATACAACTAAATATTTACATGTAAATTTAACGAAAAAACTTTTAACTAGCATGCTAACAAAATGATCTAATTAGCTGGTTAGATGAACTTGCATTAATGTGAATTTCTAGCAGTAGCTCACTGACATTATAAAGCTGCAGCAGCGAAAAACTTCACATGGCGAAGCCCCGTTTGGTGAATGAACATCAACACAAATTGCCATTGCATGACTAACCAAAGTTACTTACATGCTAGCAACATTTAGATTAATTTTAGATTTTTAATTTTAACTCATTTATTTATTTATTTATTTATTTATTTATTTATTTTTATCTAAGCATGGTGTGTTATTGCTAGTAACAAAACTTGAAATCACTCTCAAGGGGAAAAAAAAAACGTTCAACATTTGGGTCGATTTTGTTTTTAGAATAGAAAATTGTTAGCCTGAACTGTTGTTTTTTCCACAAGAAAATTTAGAATGATTACATTTTATTATTTTTTATTTTAACAGAACAATGCAAAATGTAAAACAATATATATAAAAGGTGCAATGGAATTAGGAAATCTTGTTGGCATGAATGATGCTAACAATGGCTTTCAAATTTGTTTATTAAAATAGTTAAGAAATGCGAGCTTTAAGGTATTATGAGATTTTATTATATACAGAGAGAGAGAGAGAGAGAGAGAGAGAGAGAAAGTGCTCAGTACTCTGATCTGCTCTGTAGTGTAGTAACGTTAGTGGAATATAAATCACGTCTTCAGATTTTTTTCGACTCTGTGAATGGTCTATTACTCCGTCTTATTGTGACAGAACCGCTCTCTCTCTCTCTCTCTCTCCCTCTCTGCCTCGCGCAGGTGATTTCAGACGCTCGGGTGGTCAGCGTTAATGCATGCTGACAGCTGAAAGCATGTATTTAGTGATGAGTCTCGCTGTTAAACCTTCCACCAGAGCGTTTTTCAATGATACTCCTACGCTGAGATGAAGTAATATATTTATTTATATTATAGCTCATAAAAACTCCTCTTAAAAACTTTTACACTATTGTAGTACGTATTTAAGATTTGTAAGCGACGTCTCTCCTTAAATAATGAGAATTTGGGGATAAAAAAGAAAGAGGCAAAGGACATGTATCTAAAATGACTAAGTAATTTTTCTTACTTTGACTTTAAGTAACTCAAATTACAGTAATGTCTGTAAAATGTGTTGGTAATCTATATTCCTTGTGTTAAGGAGTTTGTTTTTACCTCCACATTACTTATTTGTTTAATAGGTAAAGATGCATATGATAATGTATACCAAGACAATGCTTACAATTTGAAAATATCTCCCAAATTAAATGAAGTTCTTATAATCCAGGGCCTGTAAAATGTTAGAATTCTCCAACAGAAACTTTCAAGTTTTCAACATTTAGATGACCTTCAAAACTTTACCTTTAAATGAGATTAAAAAGTGAATGAAGTCGTATCTCATCTCGGCAAATCACTGCTCACTGATGAATTGGATGAAGAGCTGAATGAAATTAGAACAAAAAAGAGAATATTTAAAATAGGTGAAAGTATACAGAGCAGACTCTATTTCATGTGGATTAGATTACCAGAGCAAGCTTTGTGTAAAGTGTGTAAGATTTATAGCACAGGTGTTTGGTGGAAATTCGGTGGAAATTTGGTGGAAGTATTTCAGCGCAGACTTCGTTTAAAGTGTGTTAGATCTACAGAACAGGCTTTGTGTAAAGTGTCTTACGTTTATTTCATTATATGAATGTGTACCTTCTTACCCAACAAAAAAATTGATGTGTAAATATAGATTCAATAAAGTCTTGAATGCTTTACCTTTACATGTGATCTGAGCTACAGCATGTGCATCACGTATTATATCAACAGGGTTTCATATCGCTTATAACTTCCGAGTAGAATCGGAGTGGAAGAGGGAAACAGGAGAGATTCTCAGAGGGCTCTTGAGGTCAAAGCGATCAGGATTTTAATCATTATGGGGACATTCGTCTGGTCCTCGTAAAGAATAAAGTGCTCTTTTAGTTTATTTATTTGTGTGTGTGTGTGTGTGTGTGTGTGTGTGTGTGTGTGTGTGTTTTATTACTGACATACTGGGAGTGTATATTGCTTCAATGAACTTGTATTTGGATAAAAGCATGAGCTAAAATAATACATGTAAATAATAGCGTTACAAACCAGAATGCTACAGTACAAACTTGGAGCACAGCTTGATACAGAACACACACATAGACAAAGCGTAGTTTGTTTTAAGTTCAATTATGCTATCATTATAAAGCATATGTATAAATCAACGGTGTAGTTGTGTTCATTCTTGCTTACAGTAATTATAGAAATGTAAATTATGTGCAAAATTATCTAACGTTTTGCATAAATTACTCAGTTTTACAATATATTAAGAAAAACTTGCATTTATAACTTAATGTTTTTTTTTCATATTAAGTTTAATTTACATTCTAGAAGTAGGAAAATAAGGTTTGAAAGGAGATTTTTTTACTGTATTAATATTGTATTTATTATATTTTAATACTTCGGGAGAAGATACAGAACTGAACACTTTTTTCAGGCCTTTTATGTTTAAAATAAGTCTAATGTTACCTCCCTCTGTAGGCATCAACCTTCACACACACTAGTCTCACTCACACACACACACACACACACACACACACACACACACACACACACACACACACACACTTTTAATGTAAACATCTGCCAGGATATAAACATATTAAACTAAAAGTGAAATAGTTTGTTAAAATTAAAACCAAATCTCCTGAGAGTTCAGACTAAGCTTTAAACTTTTGATTAAATTTTCAATGCAATTTTCATTTGTATAGCGCTTTTTAACACAATGGTCATTGTCGCGAAGCAGCAATTATTGAAAATTAGTATGAAATGTGAGCAAGAATCAAAATAATTGGATTGTTTTGTCTTTAAATTGTCTGATCTCCTGGCAGATCATTTCTAAGCTTAGTGAAAAAAAAGTTATATCTATAAATAGTTTTAAAAATCCTAGAATTGGTTTAGTGTATTATTATTGAAAAAATATATAAATATTATATTTGATGATAAATACAAATTTTCACTTACTAAGAGGAATAATAATAAAAAATCTGAAACATGTATTTATTTATTTATTTATTTATTTAGGTGAAATGAGATGAGTTTCTGGGTTTCCAAGTTGAAACTGGTTTTAGTGCCAGCACTGCTTCATCTAAGGAGGAACAGCGGGTTTGGTGGTGATGTGTGTGTGTGTGTGAGGGGGGGGAGGGGGGTTACTGGGTTCACCTAAGGTAATGGGGGTTTAAGTGGAGGAAGGTAAAAGAGTTTTCGCTTTCACAATCCTTTCCCAGGAAAACAAACGTACGTATTTCATTTGCAGGATTTATTCGGCCCTGGACGCGAGACTATCTGTCAAACGCAAAGTCCTCAAAACCAAACGCTCCTGACATGCAGAAGAAAATAATTAAATATGATGTTTAATGCACAAGAATTAACATGATTTATAAGCGGGAGGCTGACATAAAGAGATCAGCAGCTGGATACAATACGACAAACTACAGCGTAAAACAGAGCTTAATAATAATAATAATAATAATAATAATAATAATAATGACTTGTTTTATTCACTAAAAAGTAAAAACTTTGCGAATTGCGAATTGTTTTTTTCATCTGAAATCGAACCACGACTGTTACATAATATCCTGCTTGTATTAAATGTTCTTACAGTGTACAGCACACAGTCTCACACACACACACACACACACACACACACACACACACAAACACAACACACACAAACACACACATAGACAGACAGACACATACCTTCCAGTCTGTCTGGATGCATTTTCAAAAAACTTGGTTTTGGAAGCAACACTGTGCAGAAAAACAAGAGAGAGAGAGAGAGAGAGAGAGATAATAAATAGAGAGAAAATAAAACATCTTCACAGTAAATAAATATGAAAGGTTGAGAACACACACGTAATGGTAATATTTTCCCTCCCTACTTTTATTACAGATGTTCTTTAAAAAAAAAAAAAAAAATTTATGATCATTATTTTGGCATTGGAGACGGTCACGTTGCTGGCGCGTGACTACACGTGAGCGGCGGACTGAACAGGAGCGAGGAGAAGCGTTCTGGTTGAGCGCACAGTGATTCTGGACGGAGCCTGAGAAACGCACCTGTAACGTGATGGAGTTCAGATCCCGGCGGTGGGACGTCCTGGACAAACGTGCCGCCTGTCCCAGTATTCCATTGTCTTTAAGCGAGGTTCACCTGGTTATGATGTTAAGCCCTTTTCCCATGTCGTTCACACGAAGCGGAACGATTTGGCTCGTGGGTTCTTCACGTGCTTCAATTCGGTGCCACATACATCCACAGTAAACTCACAGGACGCTGACTGATGATGTAAGAAAGTAATTTTCCCAGATCATCGCAGGTGTATCGTTGCAGAATGTGGCTCAGGTTTTTACTGAGATCTTGTACATGTGGATGAGTTAATAATTATTTTATGGAATTCACGAATTTCTCAGAAAAAAAAAGACCCTAACTTCAATTTGAAGCAGGAGCGCTCGAGTCTGAAGGGGTACTATCAAGAAAATATCTTTATTACAGAGACATAATTGGAAAGAAACTTAGATACTACAGCAAATTACTCTTTAACTAAAACCACTGCTGCAGCTCTGGGGAAACGTTTATGACGTTTAAACACAGCTTTCTCTTACACTGGAACATATTTAGTTTGGGTTTGTCAGGTTTTCCCGCAAACCTACGCATTCCTAGGTATGAAAAGATCATTTCATCTTTCATTGTGTTGCCCTCGTGGTGGTACAGATGAAGGTTGTTGAATAGATGCTGCTTGCCTGCTGAGTAACTATAAAACCTCGGTCACAAATATTCTTACGAACGGTCAAATGCATCTCCCTGTTCCTATGAATTCAGACATTCGTGGCGGTGATCATAGTTTTCTACAGCCTCCTTGGGAGGTTGGTACGGCTGCCGTTTAGTTCTTAAGAACAATTTAAGGCATTCTTGAGAAAAAAAACGTAACCTTTTTAAAATATTTTTTAAGGTTGCCTTAGGACCTTTCTACTGCCTACATACGTCGAAATTATGGAATGTTTGTCTTAAGATGGTCGTACGGCACCCATACATGTGCAATTTACGCCACTCTCGAGTAGTTAGTAGGAACATCTCCTGTCCATCGACACGTTTTGTGAAAATAATTCACTTTCAAAATGGCACTGAAGACTGTAGTTGCTCCTTCCGCAGCTGCTGTTGCAAGACGAAGAGCAAGAAGATCTAGAGGTTGTCGCTGCTGCTTCGGTTCAGGGAGAGCGCTTGAGAAGACGCCGATGGCACCACTGGTGGATGTGGCCATGGACAGAAAGGTGGCAACAAATGAAGGACCGTACGGTGTACATGCAGCTTTTATCACACCTTACTTTTGCCTTAAAACACCATATGAACTCCGTGGTGCGTTTGCATGAATGTCGTACGAATATTAGTTCATACGGTGTTCATAAGAATGTAAGATACTCATATGATCAGCCACCGTAGGAATATAGGCTTCTGGAAATGTCTTCCGAATCTAAATGATCCACAAACACCGTATGTTGTTGTTAGGTTGTTCCGAAGGCACTCCTAAGGTGGCTCTATGAAGAGTGAACTTCATGCCACGTTCGCAGAAAGTCATAGACAAGACCATCGACTTGGCCACGAATCTATGACCAGGCTACGAACCCTGGATTCTTTTAAGGCCGCCTTAAGAAGACTATAGAAAATGCTTGGGAAATGGTTTGTACGGTGTTAGTAGCCATTCCTATGGGTATTCGTGACTGCTGCTTAAATAAAAAATTTGTAAAAAGTCAGCTGGCGACACGGTGGTGTATTGGTTCCCGGTTTAATTTTCCACCTTCCAAAGACATACATTATTAAAATTAGCATTCCCAGAATTACTGGCACCCTGTCCAGGGTGTACCCCGCCTCGTGCCCTAAATCTCCTGGAGATTTTCTACCGCACAAAAAGCGGTAGAAACGATGAGAGATAAGTGATGGTGAGTGAGATGTAAAATCATGTTGTAGAAACAACTATTTGCATGAACATTTCTGAAGAATAAATAGATCTGAAGATTACATAGGAGTAACGCATTAGGAGTAAAAGCCGTATCATGTTTGTGTCAGGTCTAGACAGAATTGGACTACATTCAGGTTGGGACTGAAAACGGACGGGGTTACGTTTGGACAGAACGCTCGCCTGTGCATTCACTATAATTCGCTCGGTTATAATTTATTGCATAATGAACGGAATCTTCCTGGAGGCTGTGGCCGAAACTAGAATTCTCTTCCAAGCTCTTCTGAACAATCGTGACTTAAATTCAAAAACTGTTTCCCCAAAAAGCTTTTCAGAGTAACAGGAACCGTTAGAGAGATCCTCAAGTTACAGACTAACAAAAAGCCAGAGCGTACATGATCAGATGCGATAAAACATCCCATATATCAAATAAAATTCCACGTGTGTTTTTGTCATTGCCAAAGAAGCCAAACCTCTTAATGGATTAACCCAAAGCTTTGCGCTCTCAAAGTAAAGCGTCCATACACTTGTGTACTCACTACGACGCTGATGTGTCGTTCTGCGTTTTCTGATTGGCTGGACGAAGCGAAGGCGGGTCTGGAGGACGTGTCGGGGGGCGACAGATGGAACTTTTCTCCACAGCAGGGCGACTCTTATTCCCATCACTCTCGGCTGTTTAACACACAAACACTTGTCACATCATTAGAACAGCATGATGTCTGTATTTTTATATTTCTATCCAATAACAAGTGATCAAATTTACAGAAATGTCTTTAAACACTAATGAGAAATTACAGGAGAGTCACGTCCTCTAATAAAGTGACCCATTTAAGGTTTGCTCCATAAAAATAAATCTTAAAAGTAAACAGAGATATTAAGAGGTCTGGGTCAGTTCCTGTTTCTGAAAGAGGTTTTGAACCAGATCCTGAAAAATGTCTTGTTTTATACGCTGATTTTGGTTGCTTCACAGAGAAATCTGGACATGTGTCTAAAGAGAAATCATGAGATCATGAGACTGCGCCAGCTTGACGGAATTGGTTTGAGCAGAATGGAGTGATGCTCTGGTGGAATTCGGGATGGAGAACGGGACAGCGGGAGAGATGAAGAACTCCAAACTGTAAAAGGGGAGGAAGTATGGATGAAGCATGTTACTGGCAGTGTGTGAGGGTCTTATTTTGTTCTCAAGTTCTTTAATGCTGGCTTCTGAATCTGAAGGACCACGTCTTTTATTAAAGTGATTTTCCATTCATGACCCCATTAAACCCCTATACCTGAGATCTATCTTAGATCCTTTGGCGATTTGGACCAGGCCGTGTTTTTCAACCACGATACTTAGAATTTGGACCTGAAAATGCAAAGAATGAAAAAGATAAATAAAGATGAAAGAGGAGAGGAAGTAGACATGGAGAATGTTAAACTTCTAAATTTGGAGGACCTAATTTTGTCCTCTGAGGTAGTACCAGACTTACTTGAGGGATGTCCTTTCAAGCAATATAAAGGAATGTATCTTCTAGTAAGATTAGACTATTAAACCCATAAAACTTTTATCCAGAACCTGGTCCAAATCTCAACAAGAACTTGTTTAATGTACCCTGGTGATTCCGTACTCCCTTCAGATCAATTTCTCAATAGCTTGTCAAGCATCCAAAATAAGGTTTTAAAACAAGATGCTTTTTAGGATCTGATTCAAAAGCTCTTTTAGAAACAGGAACAGGTCCAAACCTCTTTATGTCCCAGCAACAGAAATCCTTCCATAACAAGGTCCAAACCCTGTATATCTTAAACAGGACTCAAACTGGCATCTTTTGAGGAAAACTGGTTCAGGTTTTTATTGCCCAATATAGGATTTAAAGCCAACAGTCTTGGAACCTGATCCAAATCTCTGGACCAAATGAACCCATCCAAACTAGAATATGAACCTAAAACAACCAAGATAAGTCTAAATATTTTGAAAGGCTATTTGAAGAAAAACTTGCTATTGGTCAAGTTAAATTAAGATTATTAATTGTGAATTATATGAATGGAAATCGATTTCTATGGATCCAAAAATGGTTCTTGTTGAACAATGGGTATGCAAATGCTGACTATTTTCAAAAAAAAAAAAAAACTTGAAATAAAGTATCTTCAATTAAAAATCAGAAATCAATAAAAGTCAAGAAATTTGCTCTCAATTCTGTCATGCCAAACCAGAAATATTTCATGAATGCAGATTCAGTGTCAGCCATTTGGAAAGCAAGTCACGAACCTGCAACCTTCCAGAACCTGATACAGTCAGCAGAACCACATTCCATCCCTTCCATCATTCAGGAAAAAAGTTTAGTGTTCTTACTAAGGCATAGCAGAAAAATATTCAGTAATGTGCATCCAAAATTTTTGACCTTGTTTCAAAATACACTTTCTTTAACTAAGAAGCCAGGATTTGGATTTGAACCTCCAGGATCTGATCCAAATCTTAATGGATTAGTCCAGAACAAGTCGAAAAAATCTAATAGCACAACCAACAATATATATTGTATTCACTATATCTATGTTTATATTTGTGTTTACATGATCATATCTCTTGATATGCCATGATATGATTTAATTCAATTAAATTTTATTTGTATAGCGCTTTTAACAACTGTCATTGTTGCAAAGCAGCATTACACAATCAAAAGAATTATTTAAGTTTGTATGGAATATGAATGAATCAAAATGGTCAGATAGTCCCTGATGAGCAAGCCGAGGGCGGCAGTGGCATGATTTAGAATATTGTTTGTTGTTATGTTAATTAAAATATTGCCTAATCTTTAAACTCTTGTTATTGTGGAATCTGGTACAAAGAACTAAAAAAAAACTCTCAAAAACCCTACAAAAGTGATTCATGCTTCAAAAGAATTCAGCCAAACTTCTTTTTCAGAACCAGATCCAAATCTGTAAATAAGATCCAGCTGCGACTCAAACCAAAAATCTCTCAGGAACCTGGTCCAAATCTCCTAATGCACCAACCAGAATACAGAGCAGCAGCTCTTTATTCAAGACAAAAAAAAACAATAAACGCTCAGCAACACCTGATCAATCCCAATCAATCTGTAAACACTTAGGGAGCTGTCACACTGAGCCACAATCCAACTGCGTCCTCAATGAATTGGGTAAAGGCAGTAAGGACTTGTACAACTTGGCAAGATGGTCCCAGAAACGTGTAAGACCATAGTGTTGCCTGCCTTGACAAGGAGCTGCCACGCTTGTTTTGGAAATGTAAAAAAATAATAATTATTAAAAAAAACACTCTGGTTTCCTCTCACAGTCCAAAGACATGTAGATTAGGATAATTCCCCAAATTACCCTGTCAGGGATTGGCACCCTGTCCAGGGTGTATCCCACCTCGTGATCTAAGTCTCCTGTGACAGGCTTGATCGACCCTGTTCCAGCTGCGATTTTTTAAATATTTTTTAGGATGCAGTGAGGACTTTGTGGTCTTTGCCAGAATGTGACGGCCCCCTGAGTGGCGTGAGTGGCCTGAATACCATCTCTGGTTGCTGCGATGACCCGCTGCTGAGGTTTTCTGGCCTGGAATGACTGAGTCCGGCCCACTGGTGCTCTCGAGTCCTCGTTGTCCAAGTGCTGACCCGTGTCCTGTATTCTAGAAACGAACTTGGAGACATCAGAGTCAGAGAAGCGATCCTGGTGGATGGTGGGCTTGGGAAGGATGGCTTGGCGCTGAGAAGGAACCCGGGATGGAGGGATAGATGGTGGTGCCACAGCAGGAGGGGTTAATTTCATTCTCTGAGGTGGTACTGGACTGACACTGGTGGTGTCCCCTCCAGAATCGGAATCGTTGTAAGCTGCACCATTATGCTCTTGACCTATAAGAGAGGTTTAGAACCTGGATGTGAAAAGTAGAAGACGTCTCAAGAAAACTAGTCAAAAAACAATCAGTAAGACGTTTATGCAAGTCGCTAGTAAAACAGGATATTGAAGAATTTTCCATTATTCGAAATTAGGATTTGATTTCAGTTGATGATGTCTGACATAACCAGCATTAAATGTGCTGAAGAAGCTACAGATAATACAGGTAATATGTCTCATTAGTGTCTAATTTTAGTTTTTTATTTGCCACTGTTAAATTCTCGGTTGATTTTTAAGGCATTCCATGTGGTCTCGATATGAAAGAAGAACATTAACTCATAGCTAAAACAAGAAAACTGGGATTGAAATCAGTTTAGGCAAACGCAGTGCAAGTTTAATAGATCTTGTTTTAGTTTGTTTTTTATTAGCATGATTACAATTTTGTATAAAGCTCTGCTCCCTGGATGATTTTTTCGGCATACTGATGTAGGTTGTATGTTCTTTCTTGCGCTGATAAAATTTAGACACCGTTTTAGATTTTTATCCTTTAAGAAATTAAATATAGATATAACATAGAAATTAGCTAGAACACAGTATATGCTATGATATGATAGTATAGTATAATATAGTATGTTATATTATTTAGACACTTTAAAATGTATATATGGGCAAGAACCTTAGTTTCGTTCCTTGGCATCTTGATGTCTTGTACTTTAATTGACCTTTAATTTTAACCTTTTTTCTGTGCATTTAGACGCCTCGTGACATTAACGAATGAAAAGCAGGAAATTACTGCTATAAATGTGCAGTTTATTATTTTCTCTTTGCATCCTGTTAGTCAGCTAATGTGTCTTTTTATTCCCTGTGAAGCATTCCAGTGTGTGTGTCCATGTGCGTTAATTAAATTCACAGCTTGATCTGTTAATGATAAATTTGTGGAACTGTTGTATAAAAGCAATATCTTACTCAAGGTTGTGCTGTTGTGCTGAATATCAGCGCAGCTGTGATATGTTCAGTACTCTACGACCGCATCACAACAGTGCTGGTATTCAGAAAGACCAAGTCTGATATTGCTTAAAATAAAACATACATACAATTACAAATTTATTTCAATTAAAATGTTAATATTTGCTTGTGTGCGCACACACTTAGAAGTTTTAGTTTTCTTAGAACTTTTAAACTTCCTTATGCATAAAACAAAATGTTATATGTGTGTGTGCAGATGTGTTTTTGTCCCTAGCCTGCAAACACAGCTGTGTATTTTGACTGTCACTCTGTGAACCTCCTATCCAAGTTTGTGTGTGTGTGTGTGTGTGTGTGTGTGTGTGTGTGTGTGTGTGTGTGTATATATGTGTGAGAGCGAGACAGAGCGAGAGAGAGAGCCACATATCAGTATCAGTAAGGTTTTGGTTAGGGAACACACACATACACACAGAGTAAGTAAGTGGGTGTGTGAAAGGGTTTGAATGGGTCACACATACACACAGCTGTTTTCCTTGGAATCACAGCACAATAACTTTTAAAGTTTGAGAAACCGAGAGGAAAACACACAAACACACACACACACACACAGGGGGACACAAACTACATTACACATACAAGCACAATCACATACAGATAAGCAACTGCATTATGCATATGAGTGCGCACGCGCACATACACACACACAACACAACAAACGCACGCGCACACACACACACACACACAATAGACTTGCCAGTACTTTCCACTGAAGTTAGTTATCATCATTAATGTGGCTAATTAGCGCTAGGCTCTAAACTTAACCACAGTCACAAAAACAAATCATTCAGTTGCTATTTTTGTAAACAAATAAAAATATATATTTTTTATTCCATTTTATTTCCAGAAGTCCTCACGGGCTCACACACAACTGGTATGACCGTCACTGTGGGGACATTTATCACACACACAGAAACACCTCTCATAGATTAAGAATGTGAGTACACGCACACCCATTACTTGACTGCCTCAATTTCTTCACACACACACACACACACACACACACACACACACACACACACACACACACACATCAGAGTGACACACTGACAGGTGGTAGTTAGTTTTTGAGTGTGTTATTAGTTTGACTTAGTAAAACACTTTATAACACAATGAGGGGCGGACAAAATGTCAACGAGCAACTATTAATCTCTCTCTATCTCTCTCACACACACTCATGCGCGCGCGCACACACACACACAGACACACACACACACACACAGATGTTTTTTGGGACTTGCTTTTTTTTTTGCTATATTAATGGATACAATTTTTAAAAGTTCATGTAACTTTTGGCTTTGAAACAGCAATTAATGAGAAAATTATGTTTCAAAGCCAAAAGTTACATGAACTTTTTTAAATTGTATCCATTAATATAGCAAAAAATAGCAAGTCCCAAAAAACATCTGTGTGTAATATAAATATTAGTATTTTTTAAATCTATATTTAGATAAACTGTAAAACTTTCAAACACAACCATGCCCAAAAAGACTTTCGCAAAGTAATAAAAATTCCTAAATTCCTACGATCAATTCATAAATTAATAATAAAAAGTTGAAATGAAGACACATTTTTTACTTTTTAATAAAAGAACAAAAAGTTGATGATGATGATGATGATGATGATGAAGGTTAAGTGAGACAATGCTATTTACATGAAGAAACATGCAGGAGTTAATTTTTTCAGGACTTGTGATGATAAAATGTTAGTTTTATGTTGAATAAAATAGATGAGTGATGTTATAAAATTTTAAGGTTGTTTACAATAAAATGCAGACATTTAAAGCAAATTTGTAAAATTATTCTACTGAAATCAATCAAATTGTAAACTTTAAATCTGAGTTAAAATATTATACATGTACCGTGTACATTTACATTTTTTTGATTTTTAGCTCATTTATTTAAAACTATAAGAAGTCAATGATCAGAAATGTTATTTACTCGCGAAGACCGGCGGCAGAAGGCTGGGGTAAAGCCTCGGAGGCCTTTTGGAGATGGTGATTGGCTGTCGTCTTCTCGGCGCCACCCTCGGGGGCGGAACAGGAGGGGCGGAGCTTTCCTCAGGAGGGCCACTGAAAATCTGAGAGTATCAGGAAAATGTAAAAACTATGTCGACTGTACAAAAATGTTAGTTTCAGAATGTTTTTCACCCTCTTTTTTTTTTTACAATAAATTATTACATTATGAAATTTTATCACATGTTAAATAAGGCACAATTTCACAAGTTTAGAATCCTGACCTTTTTGTAGTCCTCGATCAGGATCTCGATGACAATGTTCTGGAATTTAATATCCAACATGGCCGCCACCGTCTCCTCTTCGGCTCTCAGCAAAGTCGGGCCGAAGATCACGCCCATGTTGGACGGCGTCATCAGGTTCGTGCTGCTTTGGCTACACACACTGGAAAAGAACAAGGAAACCAAGTTGCTCCTTCGTACACGCATTACGAGGGGACAAATCGGAGACGGGTTCGTGAAGTTACTCTCAATCCATCACTTTCAGGCGTCATGTACGTAGGTTGTTTATAGATCAGATCAGATCACTAGCTGTTCTGCTGTATGATCACTTATTGGCTTTAGCAGCTGAGCGCACTGACCCACAGTAACATGGCTAATACTGCCAAATCTTGTTCTTGTCAGGTGTGATTAAAAAAAAAAAACATCCAGCCTATTCATCATTCCTGTGTGCATGAAGCCAAGGCGAGCGTGAAGAGGTGTTCAGCATGATCTCGCTGTTTGATTAGATACACATCGGACGTGTCACGAGAAAGGAATAGCAGGAATGCGCTTAGGACAGCAGTAACAATCAACAATGACAAAGTCATGTGCGTGTTTCCTGTACATCTTACACACACACACACACACACACACACACACACACACACACACACACACACACACACACACACACAGAAGAAGCTGAAACATATCTACCTACTGCTATTTGTCTCGAAAAGCTCGGAGTGTTTGTGTTTATCCATAAGACATTGTGAAAGGAGCGAGAGAAATAGAAAGAGACAGAGAGAGAGAGACAGAGAGAGACAGAGAGAGAGAGACAGAGAGAGAGAGACAGAGAGAGACAGGGTGAATTGATTTGGTTTTATTTATTTATTTCGTGTTTATAGAGCTTTTTACGACATGGATCGACCGTAAACAGGGATAGAAGATGACAAAGAAACAAATCACTTTTTAATGAGTATAAAAGATCCCCGGATCATAAAACAGCATCCGTGAGCGAGCACGAAGCGAAAGCGGAATCCTGAAATTACAGGCTACTCGAGACGTAAAAGACTTATCAAGAGAGAGTTTGTGTGTGTGGGGGGGGGGGGGGGACACTAGATAGAGACACTTCCTAAATACGATCGAAATTCTCTAGCTGGCCTTTGAAGGTGGATCCAATTTTTTTTTTTTCCAGGTGCAAAAAATAAATCACATCTTTACAGCGAAGAGGCACGAGAGAAGGAGGGATGTCTGTTTCCAGCCGAGCAAAATAAGGCAGCGAGTCTGAGACTCACAAAAGCCAGAGGCGTCCGGGCGAGAGGGTGAAAGTGGAATATTGGTGAGAGACGAAGACTAAAGAGGCCCAGCAAGGTACAGAGACCACGGCGGCGAAATCAGAGCTGAATGAAAAAAATGGATAAAAAGCAAAATGACTCGAAAATGACCTGATTGCGTCCTTCAGCTACCATCCAGGAGCCTCGTTCTTAGATACTTATTATTTGCTATATTATTTGATTCTCTTTTATTAAATAAAATTTATAAAAGAAGATGTTTAACAACATTTTACAATTAAAATTTAAGAATTTATTTTAAGAATAGTTGCTTTCTATTAATATTTTTCTTCCCGATTATTGTGTGGATTTTTATTTGACCTTATTTCTTTATTTTACTCTATTTTAGTTAATTAGGGGCTTTTTTTGCTTGTTGGTTTCCTCGCATTCCCAAATCTAATCCCAAACTAGTACAATCCCAAGATAGCAGAAGATCAAACTGTTTTCGCCGAGAATAAACTAAGTAAATAATTGCCCGCACTATAAAACATGGTCACCAACAAACGAAACTTCGTAGCAGTTCTGAAGTTATTTACGGGTGTATTGTAGCAGCGTGCAGGTGGTTCAGGAAACTTCAACAATAATCATTTGTTCATTATTTAAATAATTAAAGACAATAATTTATTTATAAATTATTTCTTTAGTGTTCACAGTCATTAACGTAGCACTCGTTACAAACCTCTCATAGCCGACCCTGCGCAATACACAGTAGACATAGTAGAGATGGAGGGAAAAAATTTATTCAGTTATGTATCGCAATTCTTTTGTGAGGAGATTCATGTATCGCCATGTTGACTTTTTTTTCATAAGACTTATAAAATGTATATATATTAGCGTTTGAAGAGGTAAAATGTTGTTGTTCCTCCACTATCCTGCAGGTGGTGCTCTAAATTATTCACCTAGAATAACGTATGGTAGGTGCCAAGTTTGTTCGGAATTGTAATACAATCTGAGAAAAAAAAACTAACATCAATTTGGGATATTAATTGTGGTACTAAGAAAGAATCACAATACAAATCAAATCGGGACCTCAGTATCGTGATATTAGCGTATCAGAAGATCTCTGGTGATATCCGCTCATAATAAATAGCGCGAGTTCATAGACAGTGTGTGGCAATTCAGCATGAATTAGTTTGGAGCGGAGTCATGGATGATTATGTCGTAGCAGTGAGTAGATAATAACTCTACATAGCTTATGTGTAGCCAATCCATAAATTTCAAATCTTACATTTTAAAATATGTGACATTACAGAGAGGTTCAAGTGACCAAGAACTGCGAAGAATTTCAATTTAAAACACACTAGCAAAAAGTCCTGCCCGTGGGCAAGTTCCCTTAGTTAGGTAGTTGGTTGGTTAGTTGGCTGGTTGGCTTAGTTTGAAATCAGGATTTTGCTTTATACTGCTGCTTACCAGCAATTATTAATTTTTTTTTAAATCCTGAAACCAATACCAATATTCTACCAATAAAAGGCCCAAAAGTAAATTAATTTTCTCCACTCATCACATACGGCTCTAACACAGCGACCCTCTGACAGAGTTTATATTTAAAGTGAACTCAGTGCCACAGCTTTATACATTTATGCTTCGAGACCAGTCTGGACACATCTAGACTGTTAATTATTACTTTGTTTCATAAGCGTTTCTATTTTACCTGTAACTAACTCGTAAGTGAAGATAAAGGACAAAACAAAACGTTAATACTATAAAATACTATGAAAACAAAATGAAATGATCAGTCCTGTCTAATCTGTTCTGACTTGCAATGTGACAGAGTTTACATTTAAAGTGAACTCAGTGCCTTAAACATTAAATGCTTCGAGACCAGTCAGGTGAAGGTCACCTAGAAAACCTTATCTGAAATGAAACACAAACGTTCAGCACTTTTTCAGAAGAAAAAAAAAAAAATTCTGAGTCTATAATGACCCTTAAACGATGTCTGTCTCAGAGCAAAAGGTCCGCCCTGAACAGAACGAGGACCGTCTCTGTCCATGGTTCTGCTCTACCATACAGGAGTGAGCAGAAAGATCCGGTGTGTGAAGTTCAAAAGTTTATTCTTCTATTTAAAAGATCATTAAACTAATTATCCAGTAGATGGGGATCTCACTCTCAGGGACTTTAATTCAAATCAATTTGGTGATTAGTCAGTTGTGTGTGTGTGTGTGTGTGTGTGTGTGTGTGTGTGTGAGTGTGTGTGAGAGAGAGAAGTCCGGGCCCAGAAGGGGGTCCCTATAAACTCAAGAACCATAAAAGACCATTAGTGAGGGTGTTTTTACAGGCGTTATATGGAGTATCTGCGTCTGTGTTTATACCTGACCAGGTGTTTGATGAGCAGCCGCAGCATCTCACGGTTCTGTTCTGGAAGTTTGTACACCAGAGCGTGCACCGCCCCCAAACGGTAATCTAGATTCTCTGATTCTACACACACACACACACACACACACACGCACAAAAAAACAAAAACATTATGGCAAAGCTTAGGATGAGTTATTATATGGTGTCACATGCAACAGCTGCATGGTGTGTGTTTGTGTGTGTGTCTGTGTGTGGCGTGTGCGCAAAAGTGTGTGATTTTGTGATTACAAAACCCAAAAAATGGTTACAAGGAGACACACACACACACACACACAAACATAAAGTAATACAAGTTCTTCAAAACAAAGCAAAATTATGCTAATTCTATAACAATAAAAAATAAATAAATATGATCAACAACAACAACAATAATAATAATAAATATATAAATGTAAAAACAAGGTGCATTACAATAACCAAACCAGAGGGTAAAATACTAAAAATTACTTAATTTTATAGCCCTAATATTTTAACACTGTACTTAACATATACATAAAAAAATATTTTAATTGAACACTTAAAGAAAATTAATTCAATTCTAATAAATCTACAGTATCCCTATCAAAATCAAGCAAAACTCCACCAGGTTATAACGGAGCCTAAAGAATTCTCAACCTAAAAGCCTGTTTATACTAAACAAACTAAAATAATGAACTATTAATTAACACTACAATCATATAATTAACATTACAGTCGTATTCAATACATATGTAAATAAATAACACTTACCAATTAATTAAGTAATGATCCAAGCCATTACCATAACTATTAATGCCTTTTAAAACCTATTATTGTTAGACATACTAAAGCAATAAATCACATCTAGACTGTTAATTATTACTTAAAAATCATAAACGTTTCTATTTTACCTGTAACTAACTCTTTATCTAGTGAAGATAAAGGACAAAGCAAAACTTTAATACTATAAAATACTATGAAAACTAAATTAAGTGATCAGTCCTGTCTAATCTGTTCTGACAGAGTTTATATTTAAAGGAAACTCAGTGCCTTAAACATTAAAGCTTCGAGACCAGTCTGGTGAAGGGCACCTGGAAACCTTTATCTAAAATGAAACACAAACGTTCAGCACTTTTTCAGAAGTAAAACAGGTCCTCCGTGATGGAGTTCATAATGACCACAATGAATGTCTCAGAGCAAAGTCCCTGAAACGTCCGCCCTGAACGGAACGAGGACCGTCCCTATCCATGGTTCTGTTTCACTATGTTCTGCTGAAACTTCACTCTACAATACAGATGTGTGTGTGTGTGTGTGTGTGTGTGTGTGTGTGTGTGTGTGTGTGTAATTTCAAAAGTTTATACCATTATTAAGAAGATCATTTATTTCTTTAGTATGTCTAACACTAACAGCCTTTACAATGCAGAAGTGATTATGTTAATAGCTTGAAAACAAAATTTAAATTTTAATCCCGTACTCATACTAAACAAAACTAACAAGTTGTTATACCTACACTCATTTAATGGTGATTTAATGATTTAAGGAACTTTAGCACAAGAAGTCCCCAACTTAGGAACATTCGAGTTACGAAATTTCCGTAGATACAGTACGAATGTACCGTTGTAACAAATCATGGAAGTAGCTCACGTGTCTTGTACAAAAAATAAACACTGCCGTGCACCAGATACCAATATTTACAATTATATACAATATCTTCA
>JAAGKR010009215.1:0-27531 GCA_011419295.1 Clarias macrocephalus | reverse complement strand
CACAAAGCATCTTTACAGAATTAGGAAATTCTTGAAAAATTTATGAAGATCTAAAATAGTTATCATTGTGTCCCTGTGACTGACAAGAAAAAAAAAAACTAATCCAATTCTCTAAATTTTGCATAATGATTTCATGGAGCCTGTTTGCTGATTGGGACTAATAATTATTTTGATAATTGAAGTCTATTGATTAATAAAATGAATAATGGACTGTTTTTAAGGTGAGCTTTTACTCCTTATTAGTCATGTTTTAACTGACAAAGATGATAAAAATAAATACTTAATTCAAAAGTAACTTTCATGCTAATACAGTAAATAGATTAAATAAATAGTTAAATGAAAAGCTAAAAAACTTCAAAATCTTAAACCACTGGTAAGCAAAGTAGCCACAATATAATGTAAGAATTACTAAAAGATTTAACTCTAACAGTTTAGTTGAAATTAATTCCATGGGGTTGTGGGCAAAATGGACAAGGGAGTGTGAGTCACAAATGAGAAATGATGCATGAGAATGTGTAGAATTAGTAGAGATTAGGAAAAATCTATTCAGTTATGCATCACAACTCATTCATTTATATTTCTTTACATTTGAAGTGGTAAAATGTTGCAGTTCCTCTATAATCATACTTGTGGTGGGCTTTAAATTGTTCATGCATTGGCAGGTATCACAGCATCAATTTTGCTATGAGCAAAATATTTGCTAAGTGTGTTTAGAACTGTAATGAAATCTGGAAATATATGTATATACTAAGAATATAAAAAACCCATCATAATACTTAATACATAATACAGAATTGTGATACAAATTGAATTACCACCAATGTATTGTGATATGTGATCCCTGGTGAGTCTCATTCTTACAAAATAGTGTCTGCTGCTGTAAGGTGGGGAAAAAAACACAAGACAAGACCATCAGCAGGACTCACTTAAGAAGAACTGAATTCACTGTCTGGCCAAAAAAAGATCACGTACGCCAATATTTCTTCGCACCGCCTTTTCTTTTGATCACGGCCGTGGCATCCTTTCGATAAACTTATGCAATATCACAACAACATTTATTTCTGTCCCGAGTCGCATCAATTTCTCTCCAAGATTTTGTATTGATGGGAGAATCTGACTGTTGAATAAATCATTCTCCTGCACATCCAAAACATTCTTAGTGGTGTTAAGGTCTGGACTCTGACGGCCAAAATGCTCCCTGAACCACTCTTTCGCAATCTGAGAAAACGTAAACCAAGATAAACATGCTCAAGCTATCATGGAAGAGAAAAATCCATTGTGGTCATTCAGTATGTTCAGGTTGTCAGCTGACTTTGCTGAGCCCAAGCCCAGACCAACAGAAGCAACCCCAGGTCATAACAACTGCCCACACACTCTGGTACGGTATGCACTAGACATGATCAGTGCATCGTTTCATCCAACTCTCTTCTTACCCTGATGTGCCTATCACTCTATAAGAGTAAATCAGGACTCATTAGACCACATGACCTTTTGCCAATACTCCGCAGTCCATTCTTTATTCTCTCTAGCAAATTGAACTTTGAAAATTGAACATTTTTCAGATTTACCTCACTGATGAGTGGTTTTCCTAGGGCTGTTAAGTCCCAATCACTTGAGTTTTCTTTGCATTGTGCCTATGGATATGCTCTTACTTTCAATATTAAACATAACCATAAGTTCTATGTTTTTCTTCTTATTATTATTATTTTTTTAGTTATTATTATTTTTTTTTTATATTATTATTATTATTATTATTTTTTAAATACAAATTCATCGTACCAAACTTTTTTAGTGATCTCCCATCATGATCATTCAAATTTTTTTTAGCCGACTATATTTCTTCCTCAAAGATGATGGTTCACCACTAGTCTTCCAAGTTTTAATAATGCACTGGATAGTTCTCAACACAATTTCAGTAGTTTTTAATCTCTTTAGTTGTTTTCTTTGCTTGATGCAGACCAATAATTTGACTCTTCTGAAACAGAGAAATGTCTTTGCCCGGTCCACAAAATATACAGTACAGACCAGAAGTTTGGACACACCTTCTCATTCAAAGAGTTAGAATTTGTATGGCAAGAAAAAAGCAGTAAAGAAAAACGAGTGGCCATCATTACTTTAAGAAATGAAGGTCAGTCAGTCCGAAAAATTGGGAAAACTTTGAAAGTGTCCCCAAGTGCAGTCACAAAAACCATCAAGCGCTCACATGCGGACCGCCCCAGGAAAGGAAGACCAAGAGTCACATCTGCTGCGGAGGATAAGTTCATCCGAGTCACCAGCCTCAGAAATCGCAGGTTAACAGCAGCTCAGATCAGAGAGCCGGTCAATGCCACACAGAGTTCTAGCAGCAGACACGTCTCTAGAACAAGTGTTAAGAGGAGACTGTGTGAATCATGGTAGAATAAATAACACAATAAAGAAAATTCTTTGAATGAGAAGGTGTGTCCAAACTTTTGGTCTGTACTGTATATACTCTGACATTGTATTTAAGTTGTTTCAGGTTGTTTAAGAAATGGCAAGCTATGGCAATCACTGCATCAGTTAGGGGTAAAAAACTCGTAGCTAGCTGAAGCATATTAATCACTGCAGTACTAATCCTTGTAATTCTCTTACCTATTTGCTTAGTTAAATCCAGGTGGTGCCATCTTTTTTTTTTGCCCTGACAGTATTCAAAATCAGCTCACAGTGACAGACACTAATTAGCCACAATCTCCTCAAGTTTGTGCACTATCCTATTTACCTGACTCTCACGCCCTCCTACACTTCGGAGGTTTTTGGTTGTGAAGATGTTGTGCTGTTTTTTACTTCGCTGCACTAAACAGTGATGCCAGAATATTTAAAGTAAGTGTGAAAATACACACAACGATGTCACCAATTAAACAAAAATTGGTCATTGTTCTCAGTGTAGCATGTCGACTCTTATTTATGTTAATTGTTGCACTGTTGTTGATAAATTATGCTGATTGATCTTTATAACATAAACTGCAGATGAAAGAAGAGACACATTACAGGTATGCAGACATGCAGGTCCACCCAGTTTTGGAAAGTGTTGTTTACTCACTCCCACAATCACAGTGTTAAAATCTCTTAGCATTTCTTTACATTAAAGATTCTGGATAAATATAAATTTTCATGAAAAGTGAAAAGCATAATAGAAATGCACTATAATTGTGGTGTAAATGGAATAACAAACCATGCCACTAGTGAATCCATCATGATAAACTACACAGCAAAATCCCCAGAGTGTTGATTTAACACTTTCAGAGTACATTCGTGACCATTAGGTCATATATAAACACTTGGGGTGTTAAATCAACACTGGGAATTTTGCAGTGTATAACGACTTTATAAACTGATCTTTATATACGTATATTACCTCCTGTATACAAAATGATTCTCAAAGTGCTTCACAAAGAAATTCTGAAAGGTAATAAAAGATAATCAAATTGTAGCAAAAATTACAATAATGTATGACTAATTAATTAATACATTAAATACATGTATTAAATACAAGTTAGATTTTTTTTTTTTTTTTTTTTTTTTTTGCTTGAATGATTCATAGGTCACTGTGTGGCTTAACAATCAAAAAAACATTCTTCTGAAACTGCATAGGTACAGGCCCTGGACTGAAAATAAGAGCAAAAAACATCCTTCAGGAAGCCTGAAAAACGATTCCTCAAGACTATATTAAAAATACAAGAAAGACTGGATCTTGAGAAGGAAAAATATGGAGAAATGAGGGGTGGCTCAATACTTTTGCACAGTACTGTATGTTGTAAATAATGAATACGAAAGTTAAGAATAGAGCAACAAAAATGAGATGCGGTTTTTACTATAACTCTGGTATAAGGTGTGTTGTGCATGAATAAACAATTTCAACAGCAGAACAATAAATGTTCATTCGTTCATCTTAAGGAACTATTTTATCATGAGCAAGACTTATACCCTTAGGAATACACTCTGGATAGGACATAAATCCATTGCAGTACACCATATTTCACACTCAGTCACACTTGGTGATTAATTAATCATGGCCAAACCATATAGTGCCATGTTTTGGGGAGGTGACAGGAAATCAGAGAACCCAGTGGAACCCCTCATAGACACTTTATACAGACAGTAACCCAAGCTCAAGATTAAACCAGGGATACTGGCGCTGTAAAGCAACAACGCAACTCTGCACACCTCCCTGCTTCTCTGCCACTCCTCAAATACACACACACACTCAAGGAGATACAATCAGTAATAATTACTTTATGCTGCCTAGAAAGGGTTTCACAATTATACACTGGCTCACTGATATCACAAGCTCACTGATAAAGAGGGTTGTTAATATGTGATTTTAAAATTGATACGATTGTATTCATAGTACAATAAAGTACATACGGTTTGATTCCCATCACAATTAGGTGGCAGCGTACGTTTTGTGCCGAGAAAACCCGGAGGCATCAGTGTCTTGGCTTCCTGTTACACTCTTCAGCACCCTGGTGTTTTGAATTATTCATTAGGAAAATATTACACTTGATGTTAAGGCAGCACCTAATTCCCTTATCATCCGATTTGGTATGGATCCAATAAAAGGCTTGAAGCCAGAATGTAGATTTAGTATTAACCTAACATTTAGTAAGCAGTATGGGAATTGGCATGAAGCGATATTTATTAATAAATGCTTTATAGTACATTAAGTACAAACGTATATTAATATATTTCTTAAAATGCATGCATGAAAAAAAAATCAAATAAAAAATTTGAGTAAAGCTGCTAATTGGAAAATGTGCATGGTCAGGGTTATTAGGATAAAAGCTGTGCATGTCTGGTGCATCCTCAACCAGACACAATTTGATCTCTATTCCTCTTAAATGTCCTGTTCTGGCACCGTGCCCCTGGTGGTGTCGTGTCGCCTGCTCAGAGGTGTTAGAACTAGATATCTAGACGCCTGTCTAACATGTTTGATGTGTACAGGAAATCTGGCCTGTTGGTCTATCCAAGTCTTCAGATAAACCAGGCACCTAACACAGAGGTGAGATGCATTAGCAATATCTGCCTCCAGTGCCATAAAGCAATGGCTGTTAAAACTGGCTGAGTCGGCATCGGTCTTGTTTACAGCACACAGAACAACCCACATGTTCATTTTGTTGGCAAACAACATCTAAGACAGTTTATGAAATAGGCCTATGAAATTTTAATGGTGTGGATGTAAAATATTCTTGCTGCTGATTTTGATAGAACAAGGTGTTATACTAGACTATATGGGGTCATACAAAATTGGAAATGCTGTTTTTTTTCTTTTCAGATGGACAATTTAATCACAAAGCCCTTCACTGACTAAAACAAAGAATCAATAGCCAGGAAAGACATTCCTTTCTGAAATTTCTGTGGCTTGTCTCCAGTGGAGACACCTATACAACTGCTTTGTGTATTCAGCAGGATTATTTGAAATACGGGGGTCAAATGGCTGCACTCAGAGCAACAGGGTGTGCCTTATGGAAAACCTGTTTTATTGTGTGTCGAATGCCAAGCGCACCAGGATATAGTTCATGTTTCAAGTAGTAACACTTTTTTCCATGGCAACACTTGGTCACACTGACAAAATCTGACTTTGTCCAGCACTTCTGTGATTATGTTAGTGAAGTTTATTTCTTTGGAAGGTGCATGTGCCTGGCAACGGCAGGTGGTGTTTTTAGATCAATTTCTTGTGATGAAGTTGTTGTGAGCAACAGATCAGATCAGCAGAGCAGAATCTAAACCTTCTTTGATGTTGGCATTCTTTATTCTTAAAAAGTACAACTACATAATCATTTTCATTCATGAAAACATGTATGATGAATATGTGTATACTATATATATATATGTTATATATATATATATACAGGTACAGGTGCGGAGCATGCCAAAACACATGAAAGCTGTAATTGAAAATCATGTTATTTAGCATTAAAACAATTTGTTTACAAATTATGTGCATTTTGTTTTGAGTTATTAAAGCTCTGCAAATACTGCATAAGCCTGGGTTATTTTTGTGTGTTGTGATGTTGTCATTTCCTTTAAATATACACTCCAAATAACAATAGTTTTATATTTATACAGTATATATGACATATATTTAGAATTTAGGAGAAATATCGTGAGCAGTTCACAAAAAAATGAAACAAAGCTCTTCATCTCCCCAATACATGCACCTTTAAGAAAAAACAGCAGAAACATGCCATATTTATTTTTGGTCTTTTATTTTATATATCTTTATACACACTATATTGCTAAAAGTATTTACTCACCTGTTCAAATCATTGAATTCAGGTGTTTCAATCACTTCCATGGTTACAGGTGAATAAAATATACCACCTAGCCATGCAGACAGCTTTTACAAACATTTGTGCAAGAATGGGTCACTCTCAGAAGCTCAGTGAATTCCAGCATGGTTCTGTGATAGGACACCACAAGTGCATTAAGTCCAGTCGTGAATTTTCCACAGTCAACTGTTAGTGGTATTATAACAAAGTGGAAGTGATTGGGAATGACAGCAGTTCGGCCAAAAACTTTCTGTAGAGTCAATAGCTACAGACCTCCAAATTTTATGTGGCCTTCAGATTAGCTCAGGAACAGTGTGTATGGAATGGGCTTTATGGAATGGGTTTCCATGGCTGAGCAGCTGCATCCAAGCCATATCTCACTAAGTGCAATGCAAAGCATTAGATGCAGTGGTGTAAAGCACATCGTCCTGTAAATGCTCATGAAATTCAGGTTTATTGACCTGCCATGTGAATGTGGGCAAAAACCACGAAGGGTGTTCAAGTCAAACTCTGAATTCTGATGAAATGTCTCATTAATGAAGATGTAACTGATTGCAGTCTCATTATTGCTCCGGCGTACTGAGAGAACTTTCTCCCTTGATGGTATCCAAGCGCTTGTGATATGCCAGGATAAGTACATTAGTGTAGCAAGGGATTATTGTTCTGTTATTCTGCACAATCATAAGGCCCAGTTTTATTTCAACACCCCTCATAATTCATTTTCCATTTGATTAATCATTTGTTTCTTCTAGTAAATGTTCACAGAATTCAAGTTTATTAAACTGCCATGTGACTGAGGCCAAAAACTAAACAAAAAAGATCAAAGTTCAGTTTAAATATTTGAAAAAATTATTCAATAGTAATAAAATCTTTCAGAAAGTTACTGGCAACTTTTTTCCTGAAATCTTATCTCTAATTCTAAGATTGTGCCATGACTATTGTTTAAATGCGAGATCGTGCAAATCTACGGGAAACATCATGTAGGAAACCAATAAACTTATTTCAAAATTTAAGAGAGAAAAAACAAGTAGGCGCTGACCTCTCTGGAACTGCATTAATGAGTTGATTAAAAAAGGGTAATGATAGGGTTAGTGCTTTGTAACAATCATTATGTTTTCTGAAAAGTTTATGTCCTCCATCCTGAAGATTTTGCTGTTAGGGGAAAATATAATGACTGTTATTAAGCATATAATATATGAAATATATAATAATAATAATAAAATAATGATAATAATAAAACCATGAAAGAGGAACAGTATTACTATGGTTTATAATCATAGAAGAATGTTAAGATTCTTCTTTTTTAATATGTATTACAGATGTAGCTTAGACAGTAATATATTTGGTGTTATTTAAATATGGTCATGTTGGGAATTTTGCTCCTTATTAGATCAAAACACACCACATCATTTTTTTGTATATAAAATAGATTTAATTACCAAAAGATCTATTCATTTGTACAATTATTCAAGTAAAATCAGACATAAAAATAATATTTAGCTTAAAATACATGTAAAAGAATATATTTAAACATCATTCCCTGAATAAAAGCAGTCAATTTGTGAGAACAACAGTGCTGAGCTTCCAAATGGTGCCTGCAAAATACAATTAATGGAACATCAGTGTTGGTTCTCAGAGTTTTGCTGAGTCATCCAGAGCTACACTGCCACAGTAAACCACAATTTCACAGCTCATTAAAAGTTAAAATGAACTTATTACTTCATCTGGGGGGAAAAAAAGATTGGTAGAAAAATCATATTGTTACAAGCCACTGCTAATGACAGTGTTTTTCTTTTTGTTTCCTT
The DNA here is from genome assembly GCA_011419295.1 of Clarias macrocephalus. Classification (NCBI taxonomy): domain Eukaryota; kingdom Metazoa; phylum Chordata; class Actinopteri; order Siluriformes; family Clariidae; genus Clarias; species Clarias macrocephalus. The sequence goes on along the minus strand of JAAGKR010009215.1, from coordinate 19,439 downwards.
CTCCAAAAATTTGCATCCCATTTATTACAACTGAGACAAATGGCAAATGTTTTGCGTGCCAACTACACATAACAAATTGGTTAATTTGATACACAGGGAAAAAAAAGAACCTGTTTTTAATCACGATAGATAATTGCAACATTACAATGACGTGTTAAAGGTAAGATATGTATCTTTCCAGTTAAAGGACACACAGATACATAATGTGTACACATGAAGGTTCCACCCCACATACAAGGAAATGTACAGTTTATTTTCTTCTTTTTATCTCAGCTCATTTATCTTAACATCCTAAATGCCATTCAATATGTAATAAATCTTGTGTCTTAAAAACATCATGACAAGCTAAACCTCTTACTTTAGTTACCTTTGACCCAGCATTCAGTAGAGGGAATGCTTCAGTGAATTCATACATTTCCATGGAAAAAAATATAAATAGATTTAAATATAATTTGAATTCAAAACTTTTGCATGTGCAATCAAGTTCAATCTAGAGATGTATTAGTAAAATCCAGAAAATATTCTGAGTACGCATACAACTATAAAAGCGCTGAATAAACAGAAGCCATTCTCGTGGAACAGTTTATATGTAATGCTGAAGGCTGGCCAACTGGATCGGAAACGATCAGATACGATCTGAAAGAGTGAAGCAGAACAGAGAAGTCCACCAGAAAAGGACAAACTCTAGAATAAAACTCCAGAATGTTTCAGATGGAGATCAGAGAAATCTCTCTATTCGTTCGTTCTTTAAAATGTCCAGCTCGATTGTTTTCTCACATGGTGGTAGCATGTCATCACTTCTTTCGAAAGCCATGTTGTCGTAGACTTTCACGCCCGAGATCTGCCACACCGATTTGCTGGGAATGTTAATATACACAGGCACTGAGCCGTTCATCAACTCCTGAGCATCGTCGCTCTTGGGTTTCTCTCCCACCTCGGATACGGACTGCGAAATCGTCGTCGTCAATCTCCAAAAGTTTTTCTCCGGCTCGTCCAAGGGGATCCTGACATTCCCTGTGTACCACAGCACCCACCACATGAGGCTCAGGAACACCACCAGGGCGCCGGTGTAGATGAGAAAGTCGCCGTAGAAGCGGCCGCCCAGACGCAGGTTGGCGAGAGCGCCGACGAGCAGCACAGTCAAGCCGATCACGTCAAAAACCACGCCGAGCAGGAATAAGGGCATGCAGCCCCCGATGCACCTCGGCACCATGCCGCACACCGCCGCCGCACGGGGAGAGGAAATCCCCGAGATCGTGCGTCCCTCAGCAGCAGCGCGTGTTTCTTTTTCTCACTCCTTGTCGCGCGGACACCTGTTCGGTAGCCCCGCCCAGAATGATGTCATGACACGCGAAAGCCACGCCCTTGTCATGAGAAAAGTTTGGCCTACAGGAGTTCAGGGATAAACAGTCATGCTCGTGGGATAAACAACGCTGGATTTACACTGACCGGCCATAACATTATGACCACCCGCTTGGTATTGAGTAGGTCCCCCTCCCCCTTTGACACAAAAACTATTTGTTCTGACACAGAATTAATTTTATTGTTAACCTTTTAATTTGAACCTTTTCCTTAATTTGAACTACAGTAGTAGCTCTTCTATTGGATCAGACTTGGGACCTGGCCACACACGACCGTATCGACAGGATCACATTGACAGCATCATTTTTGGTATGTCCTGACCACTACAGCCTAAAACATCTCATAAGACCTGCAGTTTTTAAGTTGCTCTGATCCAGTTGTCTAGCCATTACAATCTGACCCTTTTCACATGACCTACATTTTCCATATCTTGTTACAATGGCAGCTGGAAGTGGGTGGGATATATTAGGCAGCAAGTGAAGCTTCAGTGTCCTGAAGTTGATGTGTTGAAAGCAGAAAAAAAAAAAAGCGCAAACACAGGAACCACGGCCCATGTAATTCAATCCAATAAAAGCGCTAGTGTAGATCAAATAAATAAAAAAAAAAGAAAGAAAGGAAAAAAAGGGGGTATCTACTCAATATTAGGCAGGTGGTCATATGTTATGGCTGATTGCTCTATATGGTTATAAGTAGTCTAATCATGTAATCATGACACATATGTATTTAATAGCTATGATCTGGGTCATAAAACACTCCCACATACTTTTATTTTATTTTTTAGAAAGTTATTATTTTTTTGATACATTTATGATCTCTTCAATGCCTTTTGCCTGGAATGAAGAACTCATTTTGTGTTTTTATATATATATATATATATACACACAGTAAAGACCAAAAGTTTGGACACACCTCATTCAAAGAGGTTGAATTTGTATTATGGCAAGAAAAAAGTAGCTAAGTAAAGAAAAACGAGTGGCCATCATTACTTTAAGAAATGAAAGTCAATCAGTCTGAAAAATTGGGAAAACTCTGAAAGTGTCACCAAGTGCAGTCACAAAAACCATCAAGCGCTACAAAGAAACTGGCTCACATGCCAGGAAAGGAAGACCAAGAGTCACATCTGCTGCGGAGGATAAGTTCATCCGAGTCACCAGCCTCAGAAATCGCAGGTTAACAGCAGCTCAGATCAGATACCAGGTCAATGCCACATAGAGTTCTAGCAGCAGACACATCTCTAGAACAACTGTTAAGAGGAGACTGTGTGAATCAGGCCTTCATGGGAGAATATCTGCTAGGAAACCACTGCTAAGGACAGGCAACAAGCAGAAGAGACTTGTTTGGGCTAAAGAACACAATAAAGAACACAATAGAGAAGGTGTGTCCAAACTTTTGGTCTGTACTGTATATACACCCCCCCCCCCCCCCCACACACACACACACATGAGGATCCAATGCACAAATCAGGCCCCATGAAGACATTTTTGTCATGGTTGGAGTAGAATAACTTGAGAGGGCCTGTACAAATCCATGACCTCAACCCCACAGCTTATTTGGAATGAACTGGAATAATGACTGTGAACCAGGCATTCTGCTTGACATATGAATCTGACCTCAATAATGCTCCTGTGGCTGGATGAGCAAATCCCCACAGCCATGCTGCAAAATCTAGTGAAAAATTAAGGTTATTATAACAATAAACAAAGAACTATATCTGGAAAGGGATGGGCAACAAGCACATATACTGTAAATGTTTTGGTCAGGCATCCACAAAACATTGGCCATATATCATCAGTTATATTTGTGTTATCACATGTTATAGTAGTTATAAACAGATGAGCATATTAAAATGAGCATATTGTTATTATAAGTCTTTTGGTCATAGAAACAAACAGAAAAACATGTGATCATGTGTATTTGTGCTATTTCTTTGCCTATATGACCTATTTTAAATTGTTTTTGCATGTTTGTATAGTTGTTTAAAATAAAATGTAGTTCATCATATAGGTTGTGCTGGAAAAAAAAGGATATGTCACACTATACTGCATAATCCTGATCACTCATTGTCTACACCACTTTATCCTGGGTATATAGTCACGGGGGGGCCTGGAGCCTATCTCAGGGGACTTAGGGTGCCAATCCATGCATTCAAACATTCACACGCTTATTCACACACTATGGGAAATTTGGAAAGTGTAATTAGCCCAATTGGCATTTCTTTGGACCGAGGAAACCGGAACCCTGTGCTGTCCGAGCACCATATATATGTTTATAAAAAACAGCAAAACAAAAATATGGCTAAAATGCTCTAGGTTTTAAGGGCTACATTAGAAGAATATGAACTGATCTCCAAATAGCCCAAAGTATGATGACACATTAATTTAATATTTTAAACTGTAGCCCTGATTTGTTTTATTATTATTATTATTATTATTATTTTTTTATTATTATTTTTTTTTTTTACAACAATAAAATTACATTACACTACTCACAATTAGTTAAAAAGTTAGGGATATTGTTATTTACATGAGTGCTTTTCCTATTTCCTCTGAATTTGAATGAAATAAGTAAAAGTTCCCTTTGATATTACTAATAATGTATGAGAAGAAACACCATTTTCATTAGTTTAATATTTATTATCCCAAAAATTTAGACAATAACAAGGATAGCCCCAAATAACAAAAATTGACAATGTCAGTATCGGGTGTTTCCACAATTTGCCACAATGACAGCTTGACAGCTACGTCTCATGCTCCTCACTAGCTTCATGATGTTGTTCTGAGGCAATGCGTTCCACTCTTCCACAAGTTCTGCCAGGTCACGTGGGGGTAGAGTACGATCATCCAGTCTCTGCTTCAATTGGTCCCAGACGTGCTCTATAGGGCTCTGAGGTAAGAACGTGCAGTGACTGAGCCATCTACAATAACCAAATCTGTTTTGCGCTGACTGGTGATGCCTGTCCAGACTGTTGCACCTCCTCCACCAAAGCAAACCCTGGGGACCACGTTGGCCTCAGCGTATCGCTCACCTCGTCTTCTCCAGCAACGGTGTCTTGGTGTCAGTGAAGTCACCTGCAATTGGGGCCAATACCAAAAGACAACCCATTTCAATGTGGCATCAATTTCCAATTTCCAATGTCATCTGGCATTCAAGCCAAAGCGGTGGAGTCGGTTGCGAATGGTTTGTCTGGAAACCCTAGTACCCCTCACATCTCGTAAACGGGCCTGCAGCTGTGTGGCAGTTGCATAACGATGTCTGAGTGCATAGGTCCTTAGGTACTGGTCATCGTTGCGGCTCCACTCCTGGGTCTGTCATGAACTTTGCCAGTAGTTCTGTGTCTTGATGCAAGTCTGCTGATGACACTTTGAGACACACCAAGTTCACGAGCAACATCTGACTGCCTGCCACCGACATGGCCAGGTGGCGCTGCTCGTCCATTAAGTGGCGTCGTGTGTTCATGGCTGTTTGAATGATGAACTTGGAATGACATACTGACAATACCAGCTTTTTATACTCACAGAATGTGGAAATTGATGCCACATTGAAATGGGTTGTCTTTTGGTATTGGCCCCAATATAAGGCACACCTGAACACAATAAGACCATTACCTAGACCATAGGTAACCATTATCCCTAACTTATTGGGAATAGTGTTAATCAAAAAGTCGCCAGCTAAGAGTCTTACACTTTTTGTTTGGAGGATTTTTTTGAACTCATTTTTCTTTGCACAAATTCAGGTCAAGAGACTGTGAGGGTAATGACAAAACCATAAGCATACCTATCTTGAGGTTTTCCATTATGGATTTGGAGGTGTGTTTAGAATCATTATTCTGTTGTGGTTGTAAAGGATGAAGGAAAGATATTTTGCAGTCAACCAGATGTTTTGATATGCATTTCTAACAATCCTATGAGCATTTCTCTCAGAGGGGTGGTTTCCAGACCTCACCATGACGTCCTGTGTCTCGGCTAACTGCCATTTCCTAATTACGTTAGGAACCGAGGAAACAGCTTCTTGAAATTGCTTTGCTATCTACTTTGCTATAGCCTTCCTCTGATTTGTGGGCATTGTTTATTTTAATTTTCAGAGTGTTAGGCAGTTGCTGAGATGCCGATTGTTGGTGCAAGCTTTAAGGAGTCAGAGAATGAATAAAGCTTTGATATTTGCATCACTTAGCCTTTCCTGATGATTACTGTGAACAAAGCCTAACCGTAACAAGCTAATTAAGGTCCGAGACCTTGGTAAACATGATCTGAGTGTTCTTGGGTGCCCATATTTAGCATGGCACTTCTTTCCTGATGTTACTCTTAAATGTACAGAAAGAAAGTAAAACATTGCTCTTGCAAAAAGAATGTTTCATCCTGAATTTTGGAGATTAGTTTAACCTTTCAATAAAAAAAAGATATTCAGAGATACTATTCAAAGTAACAAAATGTTTGACCTCGCACAGAAAATGTGATCATCTCCACAATTACACTTTTTAAAATATATTTATGCAGAGTCATTCTGTTAGTTAAGCATGATAAGAAAAAAAATAAGCAGGTTAATATTAACTTTGCTATTAAAACTATTGTCCATGCTATACTTTTATAGAAAAGTATAGCATGGACAATACTATCCACCTTTTATAGACAAAAAATCGAAGTATAAAGGTATAAAGTAAATAAAGTACTTCTTACCACATAGATGCACCTTGTAGTTATACAATTCCACACTGTGGTCAATTTGTATGCAGAATTTGTCAACCACCATCCTTATCATATTTCCCTGGAAAGGCCATCATAGGACCTGAGACCCACATGTTATTTGAGCGATCATTTTCAGCACAGCTGAAATACTGGCACATACAGCTGTAGTCAGAAGTTTATATCATACACATCAAGAACTTTGAATTTGTCCTTTTTCTGGGGCAGAATTATTGTACAACATGCACCTTTGATGTAAAAAATAATAAGGCATATAAGGTTTAATTTAATATGGATTTTTTGATATCACCAAATACACAAGTACACACGAGTCAAAATACACATATACCTTATTAGATTATTAAATTAATGGTGCTGAAAGACTTGAGAATGTCTGTAAAGTCCAAAGCTTCTCAACTTTCTATTAGTAATTATGATTGACTACAACTGGTAGTTTCTCTGTGCCAACAGAAAGCTTTGTTTGACAGCCCTCATTACATTGACTGACACACAGTGCAATAGGAATGTCAGATCTGAGAATGTTATAGATTTATAAGTCAGGAATGTCTCTTGCAGATTCAAACGTCAGTAAAGAATTTGTATATAAGTACAGGAAGACACCTTAAGAGGAACCAGACTTGACAGGGAAGCCATCCTCATTTGGGCAATATCAGTGAATGAATAACGAAGAAGGAGAACTACCTCAGACGGTGGTGTAGTGGTTAGCACTGTCACCTTGTACCTCCAAGGTTCGCATTCGATTCCCGGCCAGGTTTGATTCCCGTCTCTGTGTGCATGGAGTTTGCATGTTCTCCCCCTGCTTGGTGGGTTTCCTCCGGGGATTCCGGTTTCCTCCCACAGTCCAAAGACCTGCAGATAGGGCTAATGGGCGTTCCTAAATTGACCGTAGTGTGTGAAGGAGTGCAGAGGTGGAAAGTTACTCGCGTTACTGTAATTGAGTAGTTTTTTTTTTGTGTGTACTTCTACTTTTTAAATTAGTTTTTAAAATCAATTTTACTTTTACTTACAGTAAGTATGTTTTGTTTGAAGTATTGTACTTCGCTACATTTGAAATCATATTTGCTACTGTGTAAAAAATTAAAGAATGACAATGGAAAATAATAAAAATAATGCAACGGGGAAGGAAAAAAAATGCACCCCGGAAACCACTGCACTGATTGATTGATGGACGGCGAGAACAAACACGCTAAACTCACAAGAACGATGGAGAGGGACAAAAACAGATGCCAGTGATGCAGACCCAGCTGAAAGCAAAATGGCATCAAATTCTTATGAAGCGAAACCCCTGGCCATTGTAACAGCCACTACCATGTTGTCTACCATATTATGTATGTATGTTGCCCTTTTAATAAGAGTTGCTGCTCCTCCCCTAGTGTGTGTGCTGTGGAGGTGTGTGTGTGAGGAGAGAACGGAGTAGGAGCTCAGGTGTGCTGCTCTCCCCCAAAACGCTCTATTCTTTCAGCCGTTTCTTTACTTTTACTGTATGTTTTGTATTATAATTTTGTGACTCTGAAAGAGGCTGATAAAGGTTTTGTGCTGAACGTTATTCTCGGCTCTGAGCTCTTTTTCCCCTCGGCTATCCGGTGCAAAGCATCACACCATATTTAAGCGACCACTTTGATTTCAAGCACAAGAAAAGCAACAGCTTTATTATGCAAAGGTGTTCCTTCGATTAAAAACAACTAGTTTGAGATTTTTATAACGGTAACTTTACTTGTACTTCAGTAAAAATTCACTAAAGTAACAGTACTTGGACTTGAGTACAAAATTCTAGTACTCTTTTGAACCACCTTTGAAAGAGTGTATTAGGGTGCATGCGTGTGCACTGCAATGGATTGGCGACTAGAGTGTACCCCACCTCGTGCCCTAAGTGTCCTGGGACCCTGCGACCATGACTACAGGATCGAGCAGTATAGACAATGAGTGAGTGAGAACTATTTCAGAATTCTTCAGCATAACTTCAGATTGTCAGGTTGAAAGTTGGACAAAACTGAATGCTTCAACAAGGACCATGACTCTAAGCACACATCACAGCAGGTTTTAAAATGAATGAAGCAGGTTGTGGCACCCTTAACTCTATTGAAAATCTGTAGGCCATGCTTAAAAGACAGGGCTGTTCCGGCAAATCAGCACTTTAAATTTACACACAAAAAAATTCTGTCGAGAAGGATGGTCAGAAATCAACCGATTTGAATCAACAATGAATGTAATATTTTGCCTGCACATTCATTCCAGAAAATCAGCACCACCATCATTAATATGGTGATCCCATTTTTATTTGTTTAGTCGGCATGTCTAGATAAGCTCGTCAAACTGAAAAGAGAAAAACATAATTGTAAACCCATCAATCCTTCAGAATCAATACTGCATTAGACTAATGTATATTTTATGAGCAGCAGGTGGCAGTAGTAAACTACACAAGACCCCTCAAAAGACAGGTTTGCCTTATTTATAGGCTAAATTAGTATTTTTTCAACAAAACCCTGAATTCTTTTTCCCCACGGTCTAAATAAGTCTGAATTAGTTTGAATGCTTCGCAGTTTGTTTGATTCAGTGCAATATTTCGTTTATATTATGGAACAATTCTAATAATGAACTTATACGAGAAACAGCACAATAACTTGTGAATAGGTGCGAATAAACAGCTAAAATTCTGCACAAAAACATTTCTCATATTCCATAATCTGTCTTCTTCATCCTCAAATAATGCATAATGAATAGGGCTTCATTTTTAACTAAGTTATACCGGTTTAATTGTTGTAGGATGTTAGATTAAATAGATAGATTAAAATAATGTTCCAGAAAGCAAATCAAGGCCTCCATGGAAAAAAAGTTATGGCAACCCATTTCGATCATGACCCAGGACGAAACAGACTGTCGGCTACTGAGAGGTTAGTGGTGGAGATTCCAGGCTCTTTTCAAGTGAGTCACCGTTAAGAGTTGACTCTTTCCGATCACATAGTGAAGAGTTCTGCCATATTAATAACAGGTAACTGTTATTCTCTGCCTACATTGTGTTGAAATTGCTGGCATCCTACCCTGTTTAATTGCTAATAACAGAAAAAAATTGCTTTCTATTAGATTTTTATGGGCAAAATCTGCTATTAGACAGTACAAATGTGCAGTGACAGTAATACAGTAAACATGTCTGCATCGTCCCTGCTGTGTCTGTGCTTCATTAAAGAGAGAGTTATTCTGATATCCGATCTCTGAATCCTCAGTCATGCTTCCTGACACACACTCAGAGCTGAGAGTCAAGCATATTCTTCACCATCCACGCAAAAATGCTCAAATGGTCAAAATATATTTTCTGTCTCAAAACTAAATTACACTAAATGAAACTCTACTTGTACGTGCAATACATCAGCTAGGGTAAATACTGGAGTGTCTTTTGTTTTTTTTTTGTTGGTATTCTGGTCCGTCCACATGCCATCCGGCACATACAGACAAATACTCTTCACCCTGGCGATATGTACGTCGTTTCTATAGCAGCTACTTGAGGTGTCGGGTTGCCGGCTCGATGCCCCATTGTCATTCACACACTACAGGCAATTTGTGAACGGCAATTAGCCTAACCTGCATGTCTTTGGACTGGGGGAAGAAACCGGGGCACCCGGAGAAAACCCACTAATCACGGGGAGAGCAAGCAAACTCCATGCACACAGACCCGAGGAAATCAAACTCCAAATTACAACAATTTCTCATTTCCAAAAAGGCTGGATTGCTAGTCATTCTGATGGTAGACTGTCTCAGAGGCAAAAAACAGGAATGTTGAAATAACCCTTTCTACCAGGAACAGAACTGTATTGTAGATCAGTTTTAATACAAGTTTTAATGATCTGTTGAGAACAACATTCTCATTCTATACAAATTCAAGTTGTTCTTAAGGCTACTAAAGGAAAACCAACAAATGATTAATAATGTATTAATAGTGCTTAGTGGATTTCCTCCCACAGTCCAAAGACATGTAGGTTAAGTTAATTGGCATTCCCAAATTGGCCGTAGTGTGTGTATGTGTGTGTGTGTGTGTGTGTGTGTGTCTGTGCCCTGCGATGGATTGGAACCCTGTCCAGGGTGTACTCTGCTTGTGCCCTAAGTCTCCTGAGATAGGCTCCAGGCCCCATGTGACCATGAATACAGGATTAAGTGGTATAGATGATGAGTGAGTGAGAGTGCATTAATATCTAAACCTTACTTGGTAAAAAAAAAAAAAAAGTGCACACATTATCATAAGTGTACATATACATACAGTGCTATGAAAAAGTATTTGCCCCCTTCCAGAATTTTTTTGCATGTTTGTCACACTTAAATGATTATCAAACTAATTTTAATATTAACACAAATATAACCCAAATAAATACAAAATGCATAAAAAATATATATTTAAGGGGAAAATGCTGTCCCTATTTGAAAAAGTTCTTGTCCCCCTTTGCTAAATAGATTTTTGGAAAGCACACACAGGCCTAATTACCGTCAGACCTGTTGAATTAAGAAATCGAGTAAATAGAACTTGTCTAACAAAGTAAAGCATGAAAGATCAAAACAAATTGACATGATCTAAATAAATTCAAGAACAGATGAGAAACAAAGTAATTAACATGTATCGGTCTGGAAAGCCATTTCTAAGGCTTTGGGACCACGGTGAAAGCCATTATCCACAAATGGAGAAAACTTGGAACAGTGGTAATCCATCCCAGGAGCAGCCGGGCTACCAACATTACTCCAAGAACACAACGACAACTCACCCAGGAGGTCGTAAAAGGACCCAGAACAACATCTAAAGAACTGCTGACCTCTCTTGCCTCAGTTAAGGTCAGTGTTCATGATTCAACAGTAAGAAAGTGACTGGGCAAAAATGGCATCCATTGGAGAGTTATAAGCGAAAGCCACTGCTGACCAAAAGGAACACAAAGGCTCATTTCATATCTGCCTAAAAATATCTTGATAATTCTCAAGACTTTTGGGCTAATACTCTCTGGCCTGATGAGACAAAGAGTAAACCTTTTGGAAGGTGTGTGTCCTGTTACATCTGGTGTAAAATAACATGGCGTTTAATAAAAATGAACATCAATAAACATTAACAAAATAAACATGGTGATGGTAGTGTGATGGTCTGGGGCTTTGCGGCTTCAGGATCTAAATGATTTGCCAAGATTAAGGGATCCATGAATTCTGCGCTCTACCAGAAAATCCTAAAGGAGAATGTCTGGCTATCAAAATACACTTACCATCCATTATCTAATATTATACCAACTATACACTGGCTCATGCAGTTGATTATGCTGTTATCTAATCAACTAATTATGGAGCAGCAGCATGCATTAACTACTGCAGATACAGGTCAAGAGCTTCAGTAAATGTTCACAAACAACAGAATGGGGAAAAAAGTCTCAGTTTTATTAACTATGAGCTGGCCTGAGTATATAAAAAGTGAATTTTTATCTACACATTAGAACAACACTTGAATCCATTCTTTCTTGGCAAAATTGCTGAAAATCTGTCAGATTGGGTGGAGACTATTATGACGAACAGCAACGTTCATGTCCTGCTATAGATTCTCAATCGAATTGAGGTTGTCTTACTTTGACTGGTCATTTATAACCCATTTGGCTTCTTGGCTTTGAACCAGTTCAGTATTGCTTTGGCTCTCTGCTTAGGGTTGTTGCTCTGTTGGACAGTGAACCTGCGCCCCAGTCTCAAGTCCCCTGATGTGCTGGCATTGTAAGAAATGTTAATTGAATATATCTAGCATTTATATTATCTTTTGGTTTGTTGAATTGCACATATGGATTTCCTCCCTAGCTCTAGGCAAAGTGTATTCTTTCCGATTTTTAATAATGCAATTGCACAGCTGTTGAAGAGAAAATTATGATGAAAAATATGTATGATTATTTAGATAAGTTTGAGCACTGAAAATGAAGTTTACACCTGAAAAAGTACAAAATTATTCATGCAGTGTGAAGTGTGTCCCCAAAGTCGAGTCCAGCACCACTGGACCTGTGTAAACAAATGGCTTAAAATTATTGTCTTTAAAGACAGGGAATAGCAAAATGACTTTTTTGAGCACTTCCAAGTGATGTTCTCTCACTCAAGCTAAATGGACTACTTCTGGCTAATCAAGGGCAGCTTGTAATGTACGCATTTACAAGCAGCAATTTACCAGGCTGATGTCAGACAAAACTGTTTACATAAAATTTGGTGCAAGTTCTGCACCGAAGAACGGATTTTTAATCTGTGATTGCATTTTTTGATGTTCAGAGATGTACAGTCACACAAAATTATTCATTGGGAAAAAATGCTATTCGCTTTGCTGATCATTTTAATGAATCTGTAGTCAGCAGTATAAATTGCTTCAGACAATATGCAAAATGAAATGAAAGATTTTTTTGCCATTGGACGCCAGCTTGGTGGTACCGCATTGCAGGGACTCCGCTGAAGCCTGATGTTCATACCTTGTGAATAAAATTGGCCAATTATCAATGTGAGAGTAGAAAACGAATCGATCAAACATGACTGAAAAAAAAGACCCTGATGATTCATCATTACATAATGAAGACTGATTAAGGATTTCTAGGAAATTATATAGAACAAGTGCTGCTCAGGATTGTTTAACCATTTTCACCCTACACTGAGCATGTCCATAGGTATTCTATTTGAAATAACTCAATTCAAGTTTTTATAGATTACATTAGGTAAACAAAATCAATAAGTAATAGTTCACAGGCTTTCGCATATACCGTAGAAGTATGATTCTTTATTCGAACTTCACACTAGCAGAGCATCAATATATTGTATCACATGTTTCAAACTTGTCACACAGAAATATGCACATATTTGTTTTTCATGCATGAGTTGTTTTAATTTGTGTAATGCATCACACAGTCAATCACCAGGCAGCATATGCATGCTGCAGAGAAAGACAATATGAAAAAATGCCTTGCATATGGGAAATATCTCATCACAATCACCTTCACCGAATAATATTAAAGTATTGTGTTCAATTGCTTTCATTAACTGGTAACAATGACACATATGGCACATTAAATGAAAAACAAAACAAACAAACAAACAAACAAACAAAAAAACCCTTTAAGATATCAAGTGCGGTCATGTATGTAACGAGTGTAATTAGAAAGTTGTGTGGAAATGAAGGTGCATGAAAATATGTAAAAATTTATACAATGTTCTAAAATGGTAATGGTTTGCTTTGAAATGTTCTTAGAATATTCCTCCTACAATGTTCCTAAATGATGAAAACAAGTGAAACATTACACTGTAATGTTTCACTTTCTGACGTTGTTGAAAATGTTAAATACCGAAACATTGTTAAGTGCAAAATTATTGAGCTGTGATAGTCAGACAATTTTTATAACCATAAAATTGTTACCTGAGAACACTGGGTCTGTGTTAGTGACAAAAAGATGGTAACTATTGTGGAGATTAATGAAAATGGAAATTATTAGCCATAACAATAAAACAACCTGTGGCCCTGCTTGTGCCGCCAGAACAGCTCTGACCTAATAAACCTTCTGAAGTGTGCTTGGGTATTTGGCAGCAGATCCTTTAATTTCTGTCGTGAGGCCCACAGACGAGAATCAGTATCAGAATGAGATTTTAACACCTTGATTTTTTTGCCATTGCCATTGTTGCCATGAAAGGGTGAACGTCTTTGTAAAGATATTTAGGTTGATAAAGATGTTTAGGTAGTAGGTAGTACATGTCAAAGTAACAGTCGCGTGAAATCCAGAACCCAAGATTTCAGCTCAGAGCATTTTCAAACTGCCTTCAACAGTTGCCCAGTTTTTCCGTAGTGCCTTGTGCCATGTCTTACCCAGGTCAACAACTGTCCTTAAATTACAATTTTATTCAGTGAAATGCTTATACGACCGCTCGTGACTTTAAAATCAAGATCATCATTATGAAATTCATTATGGAATAGAATAAAAAAAAAAAAAAAATTTAACACTTAGCTGTACAAATGATAGGCAAAATTTTTGGCTGTTACAATATGGAAAATATGGAAGCTGGTGTGGAAATTGATATAGAATGTAAATAGAAATGTCCGGGGAGTGTGCAAATATGCATGAATGTGAAGATGTAACGACCATAAATGTGCAGTGTGCAAAATGAAATGAAATAGAAATGTCCAGGGTGAGTGCAAATGTGCATGAATGTTCAAATGTATAATGTCCATAAATGTCTTGCGTGTGAGCAATGCCCATAAATCCTCATGATGTAAAAGAAAATTATGTTCATCAGAACAATCCACCATCTTCTATTGCTTAATGGTCCAATTCTATGGCTCACGTGCTTATCGTAGGTGCTTATCGGGGGTGGACTGAGGTCAGCAAAGGCACTGGTCTGTGGCTACACAGCAAGCTATGATGCACTGTATGTTGTGACACCTTTCTATCAAAACCAGCATTAACCTTCTTAGCAATATGTGTTGTCTAATCGTCACAACAATCCCTTGGCTCTGCATGCTTGCCCATTTTTCCGGCTTTTAACACCTCAACTCAGAGAAGTGACTGTAGACTCACTGCATAAAATATCTGCTGCCCTTGACTATAATGAAATAATCAATGTTGTTCATTCCACCTGTCAGCGGTTTTATTATTATGGTCTATCTCTGTGTGTTTTAAATCTGTATATTATTGTTGTGCTTCCTTGGTACATACTCAAAAAAAAAGCATCTAAGGGTCTGAATGCGAGTAGGTGAGTACCGAAACACACACAAAACAACAACAAAAGAAAAATCTGATCTCCTGGTCTACAGCAAGGATTACAGCGCCAATACCCAGAGAATCACTTTCTTTGATTTCTTGAGCAAATTTTACAACATCTGACCTCTCCTGCTGAGAGAGAAGGTGAGAAGAATTCATGTGGACACATCCATGACACATCTTGTGGGTCACCGACTGCCTCTCGGGAAGACCACAGGGTGTGCGGCTGGGAGCCTGCCTGCCTGTGTGCCTGCTGAGCAGCACTGGAGCACCGCAGGGAACCGTGCACACCCCCTTCCTCTTCACACTGTTCACCATAGGCTTTTAGTACAGGTCAGATCAGAGCTGACTTAGGAATTTTTCTGACAATTTTGTGGTGGTCATGTGCATAATGGATGGACTGGGAAACTTTGCGGAGGTGTAAGAGAACAATCTTCTGCGCCTCCCTGTGGACAAGACCGAGTAGATGGTGGTGGATTACGGTAGGAAGAGGTCCACAACAAACAGCATCGTTTTTTCATGTGTCCAGCTATTGAGCTGGTTGAAATCTGGACAATAAGCTGGACTAGAAGATTAATGCAGAGGCTATGTACAGGAAGGAGATGAGCAGGCTTTCTGAGGCTCAAGTCCTTCAAGATTCAATCAAGATTTTAGAGATCACCTACCAGTCTGCGGTAGCCAGTGCAATCTTCCTAGCATCAGTACACTGGGGAGGCAGCATCAGAGATGGAGATTAATAATAATAATTAAAAAAAAAAACTCAGCACACTGACCAGGAACATCAACTCAGTGTTTGGATGCTTTCTGGAAGGTTTTGCGAGGTTGTGTGTTGTGTGGGAAAAGGAGGTTGTTTGTACCGGTAGCACATCATAATGTAATTTGTACTTAGCCAGTCTTAGTATAAGCTCATTGGATGATAGGAGAACTTGAATAGATGAAGTACAACAATTCACCTTTCATGCACAGGCATTTTGAGGGACTGTTGCCACCCTTGGATTTTAGCAGGAACCCTTCGGCATGTAGCCGCATGCATCTGTATCGGATACAGTGCGTCTGAATTGTATAAAATATGGTAATTTCCACAAATAACCACAAATCAATTGCAAAAAAATCAGCCGTCATATCACACAGTTTTCTGTAAACTACTTTAAGCATCAAAACAGTTTTAAGTTTAAAACTGACATCTATTCATTCGATTGTGAAAGATGGTGGTGGCATGATAGTGTATTGATTATGTGGCCTCACATCACCGAATCAAGGGTTCAAGTCCCACCTTTGGGTCTGTGTCCAAGAAGTTTTATATAACTTTTATTGACTGTCATCATTTATTTAACAGAAATTAAGCCAAACATGTGTACAATGCTAAGTACCCCATACTGCTTCCACAGGATTTAAGAGGGTAAGTTGATGCCAGACGCTGCAAATCATCAGCCATTAATTAACTGACCATCAGCAGGTGTGCAGAAGTTTTGACAATTTTCTGGTGTGGAGCATTCAGGTGTGTGTTACCACAATACCAATGGGGAACACAAACGCAATGGTTTTAGTAAAGCAATTGTTTTTGTACATCGATCTGGAAAGCATTATAGAAGAATCGCGAAACAATGTAGGAACTGGGCACATTGCAGTCATTGAGTTGACCATGAACTCCTCTGTATACCAGAGTATTTTAGAGGCGATTGTGAGGTCGTCTGTCTGAGAGCTAAGGTTTGTTTGAAAGAGGGTCATACAACATGACAGTGATGCGAAGCACACCAGTAAATCTAGATCAGCTTGAAAGAATCAAGGTTTTGGAAAGTCCTAGTCAAGGTCCGGACCAAACTGAAATGATGTGGTGGGACTTTAAGAGAGCTGTGCATATGCGAATGCCCCAAAACACCAATGAACTGGAGGAAGGTTGTAAAGACGAATGGGCCAAAATATCTCCACAACAATGTGAAAGACTGATAAAGTCACAATAATTAGAAGTAAATGATCACTTCAAGTTATTGTGGTGGATACCACTAAGGGTGGATCTATAAGCTATTGAATTGTAGGGGACTTGTCCACATTTTTTTGCTAAATATATAATGGCACGGTAAAAAACGTTATATGTTGTTTTTCGTCTGAGATTTTATTTGTAGTTGTATTTGTGGTTAAGAATGTGTTGTTAATCATTTCCACAACTTCAAAAGACTTACCTGTAACTCTATCAAACTGTGAATATAAAGTTTGGATGCTACAGTGTCACATTTTGGGGGCAGAGGGAATCCCCCCAACCCCCCCCCTTTTTTTTTTTTACTTTTTGATAGACATAAAAAATAGGGTTTTAGTGATATCATGATTTCAATTGGTTTATTGTTTTTTATTATTATTTTTTTTTAGCAGTTATAGGCTTCTTGTATTAATGTAGACACACCAGTGAACGTAAAACTTTTCTTCTTTGAGGAGATAGTGGTGGCTCAAACATTTGGGGTATTGATCAGAAGGTCAGGGGTTCAAGCCCTAGCACCTCCAAGCTGCCACTATTGAGCATTTAAGAACAACCCGATCTGCTCCAGGTGCATCCTATCCTGGCTGACCTTGCACTCTGACCTGGGCTTCTTAAATAGGATATATGAAAAAACTATTTGGATGTTTTGCTGTACTGATCCATCCATCCATCCATCCATCCATCCATCCATCCATCCATCCATCCATTCATTCAGTATACATAATGTGCTGTAAGGTGAAAAATAAAGTTGTCTTTTTACATTGTTTAAAATGTTTACACCCCACTTTGCTATTTTTGGTATACGTCAGTTTTGATGGTACTGCTGGTGGGCTATGAGAGATCAATTACAATAAAGAAATATTCTTTAAAATTTTGTAGCTAGGCTTAATTACTATAAATGTTCATATATTAAGTTATTTTATAAGTTAATATATTTTATTGCATGAAATAAACGAGTTTATATGAGTTATTTTATTACATAAAAAAGCAATAAAAACTAATAAAACAAAGCCATGGGATTACATTTTTTGTTACTTTTCATTAAAATATAGAAGGAAATATTTCATGTTTGTCTTGTATGTTGATTAGATTTTTGGGTGGGCCACACCCAAACTGTGCTGCTGTGATAAGCAAATTTTCCTCTGTGATCAATCAATCAATCAATCAATCAATCAATCAATCAATCAATCAATCAATCAATCAATCAACCAATCAACCAATCAATCAATCAATCAATCAATCAATCAATCAATCAATCTGTCTATCTATCTGTCTATGTCCATCTGTCCTTATGTCCATTGGGTCCTATTGATAGTTTCCGGTTCACTGCGGGTCCTCATCATTTGATATATCTTTACGCCTGGAAGTGAAGAACTTTTCAACAAAGCTGTCTTTTGCCCAAGCGCCAATGTCCCAGTGGGTTCGTAGTCCAGACAGGCATGAGCCTCCTTCAGCATCTCAAGCAGAGCGTTCTGTAGTCTGCAAAGACAGTACATCTCCTTGTTTATGTTTTGTTCACCTGTGTAGTGAAGCAAAAAAGAAGATTTATGTCTGATATGATATTGCAAAAAGTCTGATACTATATTATACAATAATAGTACAATGCAATACATTAGTATTTTACTCTAATTCTACAGTATATAGAGTCTTGCTGTCTCTGGGCAGATTGCACTGGTCTAAATATGACTCAGTTTAAGGCTCATGTCAAGAGCAGGCAGTAATTTCTTGATGAGACTGTTGACGCTGCAGGCAGGAAAGCAGATTTTCAGTAAATGTCATACTGGGCTACTACTTAGAGCTGGGCATTCTTTAGAAAAATATGTCCCCAAGTTTACTCATGCTTTGATGACCATGAAGAGTTGGACATTGTTTATTAGAGACCAATAAGAACAGCTGACTTCAGTAAAAGCATGATTCTCTTCCTCTCTCTGAGTGACCAGTATAGGCTTTACCAGCATCGAATAAATCATGGGGTGGGGGAAGGAAGGGTAAAGGGGAGGAAGCTAATTTGTAATTTCATTATCCTGCTCAAGGTCAACTTAGCTAACGGGATTTGTGTGCTTGCTGTATGTTTGTGGGTTTCCGTGTGTGCCTGTGTGGGCGTTGGGTAAAAGCTTGCAATTTATAGGTGCATGTATATGACTTGCATTCATCTTATCTGACATAGATCTCATATTTACCATGTCTTTCCATCAACCTGAAAGATGAGACAATGTCAGTCTATATGCTCTGTCTTTCCATCACGCTAAAGGATGACACACTGTCCGTGTATGCCCCGTATTTCCATCAAACTAGTAGAAAGATGATACAGGGGTTGCCTTATGAAGCCATGGTGGTTTTAATTATAACAGTCTAGCCCTGGAGAATAGGTTTGGCTGACATGCATGAGTGTAAATCTATTGTGTTGTGTGTTGGTGCTCAGTGAAACATGACTAAAGCAAAATAAAGGGTAACCCTGTCCTGGTCTGTTTGCACACAAAAGCAGATATGTAGGTTTTTTTGATCAGGTGCTGGTGAACAACACGCCCCGGAGCCGAGGAGAAGGAGCCGAAAGATTCGTCTTATCTCTCCGAGCAGATCCACATAATGCTGTTTTATCTCGCTTTGCAGATACACATGTGAAGAACTGATTCATCTAGCACTGAAATGATTAAGTCTTTGGATACTTCTTTCTGAGCCAAG
>JAAGKR010009214.1:0-21877 GCA_011419295.1 Clarias macrocephalus | reverse complement strand
ATTTTATGTGACATACCCTACTTTTAAGAAATAAAAAGATACCTCAGCTTGCAATAATGGGAGGCTTGCGTGAGAAGCCGAGCATATAGGCCCCTTGGAATGTGCCTGTGTAAGCAATCCGATCTATACATTGAGGCACCCAGAACTGGGAAACTTAATGAAACCCAGATGTTCTATGTAAAGTAAGCGCGGGAAAACTGTCCGCCTTTGTCTAGGATCAGTATTTAAGCAAGAAGCCGTCGGGAGTCGTGGTGTGTTCTGCAGACCTCCCGACTTTATTGATCAACCAATAAAGTTGTAACCTTCTGAAATCAAAGCCTGAGTCTTCAATTAATTTCCACGACACAGTCTCCACCCCCAATCTCTTGGCATAGGAGGAGTCAATAGAGTTCCCGGCAGCCCCGGGGTCGATGAACGCAGAACTTTGGACTCATTGGCGGTGTACCTGAACCATGAGACGCGAGACGCTGGGTGTGGTGGCGGTGAGATGGAGGTGACCCAGTGAGCTGCCCCCCTGATTCACCGGGCCTGATCGTTTTCCGGGCGTGAAGGGCATATCACCCTATGATGTGCCGCTGACCGTCAATAGGCGCAGAGTCCCTCCCTGAAACGTTGTTCTCGCTCTGCAGGATTCAAGGAGGTGCATCCTAGTTGCAACGGGTGGTGAAGACCCGGCAGACGCCCGAACGGTGGTGGTGAAAGCCGGTGATCGGGCCGTGGAATGTGAAAAAAGGGGCATGATGGGCGGCAGGGTTCGGGGAGCTGGCTTTGGACGAGCAAGCAAGCGCTGGTCGATTCGGAGGGTGAGCTGGACCAAACCCTCCAGGGTAGCCGGAAGCTCTCGCCCGGTGAGCTTGTCCTTGATGCGAGAAGCCAGTCCCTCGTAGTAAGCCGTCCGGAGGGCGGCATCCCCCCAGGTCTGCAGTGTAGTAGCTCACGGACGACCCACCCTGCCGCAGATGGTACAGTTTACTGTCGGTCTCCACCTCAGCAGCAGGATGCTCAAAGTTCAGTTTTAGTTGGTGGGTGAACTCTCCGTATGAATAGGCCATATCTGAATCTGACCTAAGATCCGCCGTGGCCCACTCCGCTGCCTGCCCGGACAGCAGCGAGACGAGAAGTGCAACGCACAGTCGGTCTGTGGAGTACTTGGTGGAATTAAACTCAAACACAAGATCCAAAGATGTTAAAAACACACTGCACTTCCCATCTGTGCCATCCCATTCTCCTGCCGTAGCTCCGCCACCTCACGGTGCAAAACCGCGACATCTTGGAGCTCCTTTTGGAGAAACGCGACTTCACCACAGAGCTTATTGATCAGCTTGGCATGCTGGTCAACCACACCGCAGAGACGGACAAACTCCGCTGGGTCTACTGCTTTAGGCTCAGTCATTCTGTCACGAGCGACCGAGGGGAGAAGACAAAAACCTTAGCAGGTAGCCCGTGTTGCGTGGATGTTAGACGCAAACGCGGAAGTAGGCAGGATAACCACACGTTTAATCTTAGGACTCTCTTACACAAAGAGCAAGGATTTAAACAAATAAACCCATGTTCTAGCAATGCACACTCAATCGAGGAAGCAAACTGAATTGGTGAGTACTCACATAATGATCGGCAAAGGCATAGGTGAACTCAATGACTGAGCGATGTGCAGCGCCATTTTGTTTCCTTTTATGCTTCCTTACTTCCGGGTCCTCGTGCCAGTCGCGGAGCGAGTGTGCATGACAATATGTATGGGTCAAAATGGTCAGATAGTCCCTGATGAGCGAGCCAAGGGTTCCAGTGGCAAGGAAAAACTCCCTGAGATTGCAATAGGAATAAACCTTGAGAGGAACCGGACTTAGCAGGGAACCCATCCTCATTTGGGTGAAACAGAAAGCAGGAATTGATCTGCATTCATACTGTGTGTTAGGTGGCAGGCAGCTCAGTATAACAGTTGATGTTAATTGACGTAATATGCAGTCCAGTTAGTTATTGGAGGCTCAGGTAGACTTGTAGGAAATTCCAGTCCTGAAACTATCGAGCGATTGCAGTCAAGTCATGTCCTTAGAGAAACAGCTGTGAACACCAGCCGAGGCCCAAATTCTCTTCATGGTAGAGTGAAACCGTCCCCAGACACCATCCATCCGATGAGAACTCCAACCAGAAGCAGGGCACCAGGACGAGTCAGACAGGTCCAGAGGGTGGAGGGGGTCTGTATCACTGGAAGCTCAGGAATGTCATGTGTAGCTCAACAAAGATACAGGGAGAGGAAAAGATAGAAAGAGAGGGATAGAGAAAGAGAGAGAAGAGGAGAGAGGAGAGCAGAAGAGGAGAAATAACAGTTAGGTATGGTCATAGTTACATAATATATAAGGTGAATGTATATTTAGTGTAGAGTGCTACCAGGGACTCCGGCAACTATGATACTATGATAGCATAACTAAAAGGGACAGCCAGAAGGAAACACAGACATGAGGGCTCCCTGAGATGTAAAGCAACCAATCACCTCACTGTCAATAAACCTGAGTGATCAATGAGAGTGGGGAAGAGAGAATCCAAACATACCAGTTCACCATAGTACGTGCATGACTCTGCCAGATCTGCTCCTTTACCTATGGCAAATCTTTTTACAAAAATCTTGGCTAAATAAATAGGTTTTTAGCCTAGACTTAAACAATGAGCCTGTGTCTGAGTCTCGAATACTATTTCGAAGGCTATTCCATAACTTTGGGGCTTTGTAAGAAAAAGCTCTGCCCCCTGCTGTAGTTTTCATAATACGCGGTACTGACAAGCAGCCTGCATCCTTTGATCGAAATAGGCGTAACAGATCGTAAGACACTAGCAGTTTACACTGATACTGCAGTATGAGACCATTTAATATCTTATACGTCAAAGTTAGCATTTTAAAAAAAAATTCGAAATTTCAAAGGGAGCCAATGCAGTGTGGACAAGACATGGGTGATGTGCTCCTATCTTCTGGTCCTAGTGAGGACTCTCGCTGCTGCATTCTGTACTAACTGAAGCTTGTTTATGCAGTTAGTTGAACAACCAGACAGTAAGGTGTTACAATAGTCCAACCTAGAAGTGATAAAAGCAAGGACAAATTTTTCTGGATCATTTAGTGACAATATATTCCTTATCTTGGCAATATTTCTGAGGTGAAAGAATACTACCCTGGTGATATTATCTACATGAGCTTCAAATTAAAGACTAGAATCTAGAATCACGCCAAGGTCTTTTACTGTTACACTAGATAGAGCAGAAAAGCCATCTAAAATCTTGCTTCTAGCTGCATGCGGTCCTATGAATAGAACTTCTGTCTTATCAGGATTAAGCAGAAGGAAGTTAATTAGCATCCATCCTTTACACATTGCTCAACTTTAGTTTTTTTTTTCTCATCTGGTTTTGATGAGACTTATAACTGAATGTCATCAGCATAACAATGAAAAATAATATCATGCTTACAGATTATGTTGCCCAAAGTAAGCATGTAAAGCAGGGGCGTCCAAATCCAGTCCTGGAGGGCCAGTGTCCAACACAGTTTGGTGCTTCTTCTTCTCAAACACAGCTGATTTAACTAATCTGTTAATTACTAGGTTCAGTGGGTGTGTTTAGGTGTTGGTGAATTACAAACTGTGCTGGTCACTGGCACTGAATGACTGGATTTGGACACCCCTGATGTAAAGGGAAAAAAGCAGTGGGCCTAAAACCAAACCCTGTGGAACACCAAACTCCACTAAAGAACATGCAGAATAATCACCATGCAAATCTACATACTGATAATGATCAAAAAGATATGCTTTTTTGATAACGATCAAATAAGATCTAGACAGGAGAGGGCTGCTCCCTTAATTCCATTTTGTAATCTGTGAAGGAGAATACTATGATCAATGGTGTCAAAAGCTGCACAGGTCGAGTAACACAAACATAGTGAAGCAACCCTGATCAGAGGTCAATAGGAGGTAATTTACTACTTTAACAAGTGCTGACTCTGTGCTGTCATGAGGCCTAAATCCAGACACAGTTTGGGTATGCTATTTCTATGTAGATATGAGCATAGATGCTCTGCTACTATCTTTTCTGGAATCGAAAAGACAAAGAGGAGGTTTGTTATTAGCCTGTAATTGGACAACTGACAGGGGTGACACTCTGATATTATATATTATATTATTATTATGATATTATATCTGCAGGGGGCAATTAACCGCCCCAAAAAGTCCCATAGACTTAACATTGAGACCAACATCAGCTATGACATCAGCTACATCTATGACTATGACATGGGAAGCTCTATGACGTCACGGCAAGCATTGCTCACATTTTCCTCAGGAAATGTACCTCTCTGGTTAGTGGTGCTTTGCGAAGCGAAGGACTACTTTTATAATCTCACAGGTTTATTATTCTTTTCCTTCTTTTTCTTCTTCTGTATGAAAGTTTGATGCATAACTAATCCCGCACCATTTGTAGGACTACTATTATAATCTCACAGGCTTATTATTCTTTTTCTTCTATTTCTTCTTCCGTATAAAACTTTGGTGCGTAACTAGTCCCGCACCGTTTGTCGTAGACCCATGAATGAGGTGTCAAATCGTGCGGCTTGTTCGGGAATGGTGTGCTATGACTTTTCTAAGGGGTGGGCCGCCCCAAAACGTCCCATAGACTTTACATTGAGACCAACATTAGTTTATTACACCAGCTATATCTATGACTATGACATCAACTATATCTATGACATGGCAAGCACCACTCACATTTTCTTCAGGAAATGTGCCTCTCTAGTTAATATTATTAGGGCCCAACACCAAGCACAGCCCTATGTCGTCATAGTGTGTGAAGGGCCCTCTTGTTTTCCTTAGTATTATTAGGGCCCAAGCACTATGACATCAGCCCTATGTCGTCATAGTGTGTGTGAAGGGTTTATGTTTTTTTTTTTCACCCTTTTGGACTTTTCGGGGGTCGTAACATGCTCAAAACATACACATAAAACTTGGTAGACAGGTTGGAAACTGCTGCCATCAGGATGCCTGAAAGTCTCGCGCAGATTTTGCAGCCTAGCTCATACACACATTCACGTAGGCACACGAAACTCAGTATACATTTAGAGCTCATCGAGCCGAACAACTTTGGCAACGCACCCGATGGATTTTGATATACTCCTCCTAGGGAAATTATACAATTGCTACCAAACCGGGCCAAAGAGATCTAAAGACATTGAGGATGCAAAATTGCGGAGGGATTTTCTATATCTCAAACGGGTCAGCCGTGCTAATGTCTTAACCCTTTTGTGACATCACGTTCAGTGAAATCACATTCAGGAACATCATAATGTAAGGCTTTTCTTCCAGCACACATACACATCACAAATGTTAACACACAAACACATCTCACACACTAACACACACATCACTAATGTTAATACACACAGACTCAAACCATATACACAAACAAGCACAAACACAAGCACATTTACTCGTCACACACAGACTGACACATCTACATGTCACACACCTCTCTCCCTCTTTCTCACACAAACTAACCCTTACACAATGCGCGCACACAGACACACACACACACACACACATGCACAGATACATACACCCATATTACAAATGTTTACACTCACGCACACACACACACACCTCTCATGATGCACACACACACCTCTCATGATGCACACACACACACCACACACACACACATACACACACCCCTCTCTCACGATGCACACACACACACACACACACACACACACACACACACACACACACACTAATGCACTCAACAAATATTTAGGGCCAAAACTGACATTAGCCCTGTTTTAACACACAAATACATCTCACACACTAACACACACATCACTAATGTTAATACACACAGACTCAAACCATACACACAAACAAGCACAAACACAAGCACATTCACTGGTCACACACAGACTGACACATCACACACCTCTCTCCCTCACTCTCACACAGACTAACCATTATACACTAATGCACGTGCACACACACACACACACACACACACACACACACACACACACACACACACACACACACACACACACACACACACACACACAAATGCATGCATGCAGCATGCACACACAAACACACTCATACATCACACACATGCACACATACATACACCCATTTTGCAAATGTTTACACTCACGCAGACACACACCTCTCACGATGCACACACACACACACATACACACACCCCTCTCTCACAACGCACACACACACACACACACACTAATGCACTCAACAAATATTTAGGGCCCAAACTGACATTAGCCCTGATGTGTGCAGGTTCTGAGGTGCAACCGAGTAGCGATGGCTTTTTCAAGGTCTTAACACACTGGAATAACACATGTTGTGTGGTGCGCCCGGGGTGGGAATGGCACAGGGTGCTTGGGCCTGTCATCGTTGCTTGCAACTATATATATTTTTTCCATCCTTTTGGAATTTTCAGGGGTCTTAACATGCTCAAAAACTCATGAAACTTGGCAGACAGGTTGGAATCTGCTGCCATCAGGATGCCTGAGAGTCTCGTGGCCTGGGGCCCCCAGGAGCCCCCACATGAGATTTTGCTGCCTAGCTCATACACATTTTCATGTAGGCACACAAAACCCGGTACACATTTAGAGCTCATCAAGCCAAACAACTTTCGCGCTGCATGTCCTGAGCTAAACTCAACAGGAGGCCGGTTATTTTGGGTCGTTCGCAAAAACGCACCCCATGGATTTTGATATACTCCTCCTAGGGAAATTATACAATTGCTACCAAACTGGGCCAAAGAGATCTAAAGACATTGAGGATGCAAAATTGCGAATGGATTTTCAATATCTCAAACGGGTCAGCCATCCTAATGTCTTAAATATACGCCGAAAAATGTTTAATAACTTTCTGTGTGGCATTATATTAAGTGACATTATATTCAGTGACACTTTCTGTGACATCACGTTCAGTGACATTACATTCAGGAACATCATAGTGTGAGGCTTTTCTTTCAGCACCTGCAGCCGATTGGACACACATACACATCACCAATGTTAACACACACAAACATATCTCACACACTAACACACACATCACTAATGTTAATACACACAGCCTCAAACCATACGCACAAACAAGCACAAACACAAGCACATTTACTCGTTATACACAGACTGACACATCTACACATCACACACCTCTCTCCCTCACTCTCACTCACACTAACGCTTACACACTAATGCGCGCACACACACACACACACACACACACACATGCGCATGCATCCTGCATGCATACACACAAACACATTCATACATCACACACATGCACACATACATACACCCATATTACAAATGTTCACACTCACGCACACACACACACCTCTCACGATGCAAACACACACACACCACACACACACCACACACACATAGACACGCCCCTCTCTCACGACGCACACACACACAAACACACACTAATGCACTCAACAAATATTTAGGGCCCAAACTGACATTAGCCCTGTATAGTGTGGTATGTGTGCAGTTTGTGATGGCTTTTTCGAGGTCTTAACACACTGGAATAACACATGTTGTGCAGTGCGCCCAGGATGGCGATGGCACAGGGTGCTCGAGCCCGTCATCGTTGCTTGCAACTATATTTATTAGGGCCCAAGCACTATGACATTAGCCCTATGTCATAGTGTGTGAAGGGCCCTCTTGTTTTCCTAAGGATTTTTTTTTTCCACCCTTTTGGAATTTTCGGGGGTCTTAACATGCTCAAAAACTCATGAAACTTGGCAGACAGGTTGAAATCTGCTGCCATCTGGATGCCTGAGAGTCTCGTGGCCCAGGGAGCCCAGGGGCCCACACACAAGATTTTGCTGTCTAGCTCATACACACTTTCACATAGGCACACGAAGCTCATCGAGCCAAACAACCTTCGAGCTGCATGTCCTGGGCTGAACTCAACAGGAGGCTGGTTATTTTGGGTCATTCGCAAAAACGCACCCGATGGATTTTGATATAATCCTCCTAGGGAAATTATACAATCGCTACCAAACTGGGCCAAAGAGATCTAAAGACATTGAGGATGCAAAATTGCGGAGGGATTTTCGATATCTCAAACTGTCAACCATGCTAATGTCTTAAACGTACGCCGAAAAATTATTAATAACTTTCTGTGTGGCATTATATTGAGTGTCATTATATTCAGTGACACTTTCTGTGACATCACGTTCAGTGACATCACATTCAGGTGTGAGGCTTTTCTTCCAGCACCTGCGGCCTATTGTACACACATACACATCACAAATGTTAACACACACATCACTAATGTTAATACACATAGACTCAAACCATAGACACAAACAAGCACAAACACAAGCACATTTATTCGTCACACACAGACTGACACATCTACACGTCACACACCTCTCTCCCTCACTCTCACACACACTAACCCTTACACACTAATGCGCGCACACACACATACGTGATGTGTGCAGGTTGTGAGGTGCAACTGAGTGGCGATGGCTTTTTCGAGGTCTTACCACACTCGAATGACACATGTTGTGCAGTGTGCCCGGGGTGGCAATGGCACAGGGTGCTTGGGCCCGTCATCGTTGCTTGCAACTATATTTATTATTATTATTATTATTATTATTATTATTATTATTATTATTATTATTATTGTATCAGTCTAATATAATAAAGTATTATCAGACAGAACCAGATGTAGTTCTCTGCTCCAGTTCTAGTATGGTACATATCAGTGGAGTTATTTTTGACCATTTTCAGTGATTAGAAAGTCAGTCTCTCACTTCCACACAACACCTCCCCTGTTCATCACTGTTGAGCTTGCAGGGTTGAAGGAAAAAAAAAAAAAAAAGTTTATACCACTAAAGACAACAATCAACTAAAAAAACTCAAAATATTATTGCAAGACTAATCACACACACACACACACACACACACACACACACACACACACACACACACACACACACATTGCTAGGAAGCATAAAGATGGGACTTTGGAGAAATAGATAAAGTTTGTGTGGGGTCAGATGACTTCAGTGTACATTCATATCAAGAACATTTTTTTTTCATTTATATGTAGAGATGTTTAGTTATTTTAATGTAATTATTTTCACTATGTTTGAAGTAATCAAACATGGTTCAGGTTTATTGTGAGAGTTTTACAACACAGAAACTGGACAGCAGTTTAGAGGTATAATGGATGCATGAAACACCCAGCTGTGGTTAAATGACACACTGATGAATTCTATATGCATTACATTGTGTTTTTACGATTAAGATTTGAGAATTAAGAATTAAAATTATTACTCTGACCTACTACTGATTTGTTCCTTTAAATTTAAATGTTCTCTTAAGTTTAAATTTCATGTCATGCTGCTACTGCAATCTATACATATAATAAAACTGTAAAGCGGGCGTGCCTGTACATGGAAGATATTTATAAAAAAAATAATTTTGAGGATGCAAGATGAGTAATAGGACACATGGATAAAAAATATATGATTATATCGGAAATATTGTGTTTGTTTGTTTGTTTGTGCACGCATCACTCAAAAACTAGTTAACTATTTTTTTTCACAGTTGTATTTGGACGGGGCGACACAGAGCGAGATGGATCCAAACGCAGAAGAGAAACAGCAGGCTTGGAAAGGGGCGTGGTCGAGGAGCAAAAGCGAGGGTCGGAAACCAAAAAGTCAGTCAGCGAAACGATAGAGCCAAAACGGAAAGCGAGAGTCGAAATCAGAAAGACGTGCGGAGTTTCAGTAACCGTAAGATAAAACAGCGAGGCGATACATCCGAAAACGTGAACGAGAAGCCGAAAAACCAGAAGAGGAAGCGCGAGGTCAAAACCGGGACATCAAAGAGCGGGGCAAACAAATCCAAGACGAGAAGCAGAAAGCAAAAATGACAAACAAAGAAAACGCGAAAAAATTGAGGTAAGAACGCACAATAATCCAGCGATTTAAGCAGCATTCAGTGTATGCTTAAATCCTGGAGAAATCAGCCGGTGTGCAGACGAGGCGGAAGCGGGTGCGTGGGAAGAACACAGACATGATGAGCACATGGATAAAAAGAGACAGCGTGAAATGCAGCTTTTGACACCATTGATCATAGTATCCTGCTTCACAGATTAGAAAATGTAGTAGGAATTAAGAGAACAGCCCTCTCCTGGCTCAGAACCTATTTGACTGATTGTTATCAGTATGTAGATTTAACCGGTGATTATTCTGCATGTTCTCTAGTGGAGTTTGGTCGTCCACAGGGTTCAGTTTTAGGCCCACTGCTTTTTTTTCCCTTTACATGCTTTCTTTTGGCAACATAATCCATAAGCATGCTTAGAAAATGGTATTAGTTTTCATTGTTATGCTAACGACACTCAGTTATATGTCTCATCAATACCAGATGAGAAAAAACAGCTTAATAAAATTGAGCAATGTGTAAAGGATATAAGAGACTGGATGTTAATTAACATATGGTTATATGATTCAAGATTCCAGTCTTTCATTTGATGCTGATGTAGATAATATCACCAGGATAGGTTCCAACCGACCGCGTTTTCTTTGTTTTTTAAACTAGTTTTCAAACCCAAAACTTAAACCCAGCAAATTTATCACAATTGAGTACCTTAGGTATGATAGAGAGACCCTTATTTCTATTGGCATATAATGTATCACAATTCAAAGTCTTTAACTCTGGATCCAAGTTAGCCGAGTGTAATCCTGAGGGAGAACAAAGGACGCAAGGCAAAGCGGCGGCCCCAAGTGAAACGAGCCAGCATCAGGAACAGGCTGGGCAGAGCACGTGCACACCGCACACTTCTGCCCAGTATCCTTCTCGCCTACGTCCAGTCCCTGGAGAACAAGCTCAATGACCTCAGGGCCAGGGTAAAGTTCCAGAAGACATTCGGGAATGCAATCTTCTTTGCTTCATGAGACATGGCTGAACCCAGCGGTGCCAGACCACGCCATCTAGCCGGCCGAGTTCTTCTTGGTTCACCGCATGGACAGAACACGGGACTCAGGGAAGTCTAGAGGAGGCGGCTTGTGTTTAATGGTGAACAGCAGCTGGTGCAACAGCGCGAGTGTTGTTCCTCTCACATGCTCCTGCACACCCAACCTGGAACTACTGACCATCAAACGTCGTCCTTTTTATCTTCCTCGGGAATTTACATCTGGAATAATCAGTGCTGTTTATATCCCGCCTCAAGCAAACACAGACACTGCCTCATGCAAGCTGCATTAGGCACTCAAACAGCACAAGACACAATACCGGGACACTGTGTTTATTGTGCTTTCATCAGCACATCACCTGCCCAACCTGTGGTGAAAGGACACTGGATCATTGTTATACTACAATCAAGGATGGCTACAAGACACAATCTCACCCCCGATTTGGGAAATCAAACCATAATATAAACAAAATATCAACAAAGGCTTAAACAGGAAGTCCCGGTTCAGAGGGAGGTCGCGTGCTGGAAGGATCAATTGGTGGCCGCGTTACAGGATGCACTTGATGATGCAGACTGGGACATGTTCCGAAACAGCTCCAATGATATCAATGTGTTGACAGAAGTGGTTGTGTGATTTGTCGGGAAACTAACGGATGATACCATACAAAAAACGTACATCAGGACATTTCCCAATCAGAAGCCGTGGGTGAATAAAACATCCGTGATTCTCTGAGATCTCGCACCGCTGCCTATAACGCAGAACTTGCGTCTGGGGACATGGACCCCGTACAAGGCTGCGTTATACAACGTCTGGAAGGCGGTGAAAGAGGTGAATCAGCACTACGGTAGGAAATTAGAGTCACAACTCTAACAGAGGTAGGAGCCTGTGGCAGGGACAATAACGACAATAGCGGATTACAAAACATCAACATCCAGTATAACGAATGCGGACGTGTCTCTGGCAGAGTAGCTGAACACATTCTATGCTCGCTTCAAGGCTGCAACTAAAGATGCTAGCAATGCTAATGCTAGTGGCGCTAACAGCTGCAGACAGGAAGTCACTGTCAGCACCGGAAACGCATTCATCATCTCCGAGCATGACGTGAGGAGAATCTTCAGGAGAGTGAACACCAGGAAAGCAGCAGGACCAGACAGCATCTCAGGCATCTGAGGTTGTCCTCAGAGCCTGCGCAGACCAGCTAGCACCTGTGTTCACGGAGATATTTAACCTCTGTTTATCTCAGTTGGTGATCCCCACATGCTTCAAAGAGCCCATCATTGTTCCTGTTCTGAAAAAAACACATCCTGCTTCCCTCAATGACTATCAACCTGTAGCCACATCAGTGGTGATGAAGTGCTTTGAACGGCTGGTCAGAGACTTCATCATCTCCTCACTACCAGACACACTGGATCCACTACAGTTTGCCTACCGGTCAAACCGCTCTACAGATGACACCATCGCTCATCTACTCCATACTGCTCTCACTCATCTGGACACTAGAAGGGGGACTTATGTGAAAATGCTTTTCATCGACTACAGCTCAGCATTTAACACCATAATTCCCTCTACACTCACCACCAAGCTGGAGTACCTGGGACTCAACTCATCTTTGTGTCAGTGGATCTCCAATTTCCTAACTGGGACACCACAGGCAGTAAGGATGCACTGGAGCCCCACAGGGTTGTGTTCTGAGCCCTCTACTGTACTCTTTGTACACACATGACTGTGTAGCCTCTACCAACTCCACCACCATCATCAAGTTTGCTGATGACACTGTCGTGGTGGGCCTGATCACTGACAACGATGAGACGGCCTACCTGAAGGAGATTGGAAATCTGGAGAACTGGTGCCAGACGAACAACCTCCTTCTAAACGTCAGCAAGACAAAGGAGTTGATAGTGGACTTCAGCACAAAGCAGAAGAGGAACTACCAGACCCCCGTCATCAACAAGAGCCCAGTGGAGAGAGTGGACAGCTTCCGTTACCTTGGTGTTCACATCACACAGGACCTGTCATGGTCCTCTCACACCAACACCGTGGTGAAGAAGGCCCGACAGCGTCTCTACCACCTCAGACGCCTGAGAGACTTTAGACTGCCCTCCAAGGTGCTTAGGAACTTCTACTCTTGCACCATAGAGAGCATCCTGATGGGAAACATAACGACCTGATTTGGGAACAGCACCATGCAGGACAGGTGAACTCTTCAGAGGGTGGTGCGATCAGCTGAGCGCATCATCCACACCGAGCTCCCTGACCTGCACTCGATCTGCAGCAAGCGGTGCTGGACCAAGGCCAGGAAGATCATGAAGGACCTCAGCCACCCCAGCAATGGACTGTTCTCTCTGTTGAGGTCAGGAAAGCGCTTCTGCTCCCTGAAGGCCAACACAGAGAGACTGAGGAGGAGCTTCTTCCCGCAGGCGATACGGTCTCTTAATCAGTATACCACACAGTACTGATCGATTTTGCACATCCACACATGCTTCTGCACTCTGAACATTCAGGGTATTCAGGTCATTCGCTCACTAGTCCTCACTACACACCTGCTCTCATGGACATTATGCACACAAATCACTTTAAATATGCACACAAGCCACTTTAACATGTCACTTTACTGCATATTTGCACACCCTTGGACATTCCGTTCCTTATGTTCACTCCATTCCAATATTTTCTATTTGTAAAGTTTTTCTCACTTTCTTATAATTTCCTTATATCTTCCTTTAATGAATATTTGTATCATACAGACATTTTATATTTTATTTTATTCCTCTTAGTCAAATTTTACTTTTACTTATATTTCTCAAATTTACTTTTGTTTTAATATTTATTTTCTATATAGATATTCTTTCTTATTCCTTCTTAGATAAATAACTTTTTTTGTTTTTTGTTTCTTTCTTGTTCTAAGGTCAGGGCAGTTGCCTAAGCATTTCACTGCATATCGTACTGTGTGTGATTGTGTATGTGACAAATAAAATTTGTATTTGAATTTGAATTTGAACCCTTTGGGATTAAGTGGAGCTGTGCCTGAATTGGTCATAAAATGTGCTCTGATCTTCATCTAAGTCACAACAATAGAAAAACACAGTCTGCTTAAAATAATACTACACAAACAAATGTTTTCATGTTTTTAATTGAACATAACATGTAAACATTCACAGTGCAGGGTGGAAAAAGTATTTGAACCTTTGGACTTAATAACTGGTTGACCCTCCTTTGGCAGCAATAACCTCAACCAAACATTTCCTGTAGTTGCAGATCACAACGATCTGGAGTAATTTTGGACCACTCCAATTCACAAAACAGTTTCAATGTAACAATATTCTTGGGATGTCTGGTGTGAATCGCTTTCTGAAGGTCATGCCACAGCATTTCAATTGGGTTGAGGTCAGGACTCTGACTGGGCCACCCCAGAAGGCGTATTTTGTTCCGTTGAAGCCATCCTTTTGTTGAATTACTTGTATGCTTTGGGTCATTGTCCTGTTGCATCATCCATCCTCTGCGGAGCTTCAGTTGCTGGACAGATGACCTTATGTTTTCCTGCAAAGTGTATTGATAAACTCTGAAATTCATTTTTCCATCAATGACAACAATTCGTCCAGGCCCTGAGACAGCAAATCAGCTCCATCCGCCATGTTTTACAGTGATGATGAAGTTTTGATGTTGGTGTGCTGTGATTTTTTTCTCCACACATAGGGTGTGTGTTTTTTTCCAAACAACTCAATTTTGGTTTCATCTGTTCACAAAATATTTTGCCAGTAGTGCTGTGGAACATCCAGGTGCTCTTTTGCAAACTTCAAACGTGCTGCAATATTTTTTAGGACAGCAATGGCTTCCTTCCATGCACTCCATTCTTGTTTAATGTTTTCCTTATTGTAGATGTGTCAACAAAACTGAGCTGACACTCTAGGATGCTTCTTTACCTCATCTGGGCTCTTGCAGTCATCTTTACAGGATGACCACACCTGTGTTTTTAAAGGGCGGGACAGCTTTCCGCAACACATCCAATATCATCACACTGATTGGACTCAAGGTTGGCTCACTCCTGGCTCCAATTAGCTCTTGGAGAAGTCATTAGGCTAGGGGTTCACATACTTTTTCCACCCTGCACTGTGAATGTTTACATGTTATGTTCAATAAAAACATGAAAACATATAATGTTTGTGTAGTATTATTTTAAGCAGACTGTGTTTTTCCATTGTTGTGACTTAGATTAAGTTCAGAGCACATTTTATGATTAATTCATGCAAAACTCCAAATAATCCCAAAGGGTTCACATACTTTTTCTTGCAACTGTATGATCCACCACGCCTATTTCGATCAAAGGATGCAGGCTGCTTCTCATTACTGAGTTTTATGAAAACTACAGCAGGGGCAGATTTTCCTTACAAAGCCCCAAAGTTATGGAATAGCCTTCCAAATAATGTTTGGGATTCTGTGTTTAAGTCCCAGCTAAAAACCTATTTATTTAGCTAACCATTTTTGTATTTAGATTTACCTTAGGTAAAGGAGCAGATCTGGGGGAATTATGGACATAGAGTATTATGGTAAACTGGTATGTTTGGATGCTGTCTTCTACACTCTCATTGATCACTCGGGTTTGTTGACAGTGAGGTGGTTGCTTTACATCTCAGGGAGCCCTCATGTCTGTGTTTCCTTCTGGTTACTATGCTGTCATAGTTAGTCCTGCCGGTGTCCCTGCTTGCACTCTACACTAAATATACATTCACCTTTTATATTATGTGACTGTGACCATGCCTAACTGTTATCTCTCCTCTTCTGCTCTCCCCTCTCCTCCTCTCTCTCTCTCTTTGCCTTTCCCGGTATCCCTGTGAGCTACACATGTCATTCCTGGGCTGCCAGTGATCGACACACTCTGTCCTCTGGACCTATCTGACTCGTCCTGGTGCCCCGCTCCTGGTTGGAGATCTTGTCGCATGGATGTCTGGGGACGGTTTCACTCTACTATGAAGATGGTTCTGGCCTGAGCTGATGTTTACAGCTGTTTCTCTGAGGACTTGGAAGTATTTGCTCATTAGTTCAGGACTGGAATTTTCTACAAGTCTACCTAAGCCTCCAGTAACTAATTGGAATCCATATTAACATCAATTAACAAGGTTTCCTCTCAAGGTTTCTTCCTACTGCCATCTCAGAGAGTTTTTGCCAATGTCACCCTCGTCTTGCTCATCAGGGACTATTTGACCATTTTGATTCATACACATTCACATTTCATAAAAACCTAAATAATTATTTTGATTGTGTAAAGCTGCTCTGTGACAATGACAACTGTTAAAAGCGCTATACAAATAAAATTTAATTTAATTGAATATTTGGACATATATTATAGAGATATCAGATCGCTATTTCTTTTAATGACAGCCATTTACACCTCTCCATTTTTCCCAACCAGTCCCTTACCACTAGCTTTTCTCTAAATTTAGCATTAGTAAATGGAACAGCCTCATAAGCCTCTCAAATGGCAAATTAAGTGAAAATTATAGCTGTAGTCTCTATGATGAGTCTTGTGTTTCATGCCACACTTACCATTTGTCAGCCTCAATGGTGCCGTGAAAGTTAGCATTAGCATTTTAGTTTTTAACCTATTTCAGAAAGACAGCTCCAACACACCAGAGTGGAGTGCTTACATGCAGGATTGGAACACTGCACACACACACACACACACACACACACACACACA
Source organism: Clarias macrocephalus (assembly GCA_011419295.1). Taxonomy (NCBI): domain Eukaryota; kingdom Metazoa; phylum Chordata; class Actinopteri; order Siluriformes; family Clariidae; genus Clarias; species Clarias macrocephalus. The sequence continues at coordinate 5,211 of JAAGKR010009214.1, read as the reverse complement.
CACACACACACACACACACACACACATATTTAGAATTAATATTAAGACATCAGGTTCTTTCTCGTGCTCTTCACTTTAACACCTCTACCCTTTTCTCTTTTCAAAGGTTCATTTTTTTTTACTTTACAGCAGTGATTCCATTAGTATGTGCTCACGCGAGTGTCGTTACAGAGTTTTCTTTTTTTTTCCCAATTAAAAAAGTGTTTTCATTGTGTGTGTGTTTGATGTGAAACTTAAAAAGCGAGGTGGGGGAGGAGGAGTCTTACTGTGTAAGACGAGGCGAGGGAAGGAGCTAATTCCACACACACACAATTACACGGCGCCTGCCTGCACAAACTTAAACATTTATCTGTCGGGATTTATTTGTACTTTTTTTAAGGTAAAGTGCAGGTTAATTTGTTTTATTTTTACTTTATATATTGTATTAATTATTTTTATGTCTTAATTTTTTTTTGGGCTGTGGAACTAATAGTTTTAGTTTTCATTATTTCTTATGGGAAAATTCAATTTGGTTTATGAGTGTTTTGGAATACGAGCCCACTTCTGGAATTAATTATGCTCGTAATCCAAGGTTCCACTTTATATTTTAATGCATTTTCCCAGTCTAACAGATCTGAGTAGTAATGAGTTACCTTTACTCTGTCACTATACTTAAAAATAAAGTACTTCTAAGAGTATTACTGCACCATACATTTTACTTTTAATCTTTTCACTGAATACTTTTTTTTTTTTTTACTTCTACTTGAGTAATATTTTAAGTACAGCTTAATTTGTGTACATGTTTTGGCTACTCTACCCACCTCTGCTAGTTAAGGCTAACATGGTTTTATTTAAACTATTATGCTCACTGTCACGAAACTGCTTGTGTCGGGCAGGATGGAGGACCCAAAAGCAGCCACATCAGATCAGATTGAGTTTAATGTTTTTTTTTAATGAAAAATGCAATGAAAGCAGATAAAACAGAAACTTAAGCAAAAATATAATAATCAAGGTGCAGCCAGGGATGGACAGCAGTGCAGGTTGGAAGTAGCTGTGGGCAGAGGTTATGCAGATCAGGGGTGCAGAGCATATGTAACGTGCAGGGTGAAAGCGGCTGCATGAGGAAATCAAATGGCGCAGAGCGCGTGCAGTTTTCAACATACTGAATGAGAGCAGCCGCGAAAGGAAGTCAGGGTTGTAAACAGAGGCACTGACAATCAAACGGAATTTGAAAGCATACACCTGTAGTCAAAATGAGAATAATCCTGCGGATTCGGGCAGACCCGTAATTGAAAGAGGAAGCAGAAGACCAAAGCCGGTAGATCAGTCAGGATAGCAAACAGGTTTAATCCGAAAGGCAAAAACGTAATCCGGGAGGGCAAAAAAGGTTTGACATTGGGAAAGAAGAAGAATACTTTTTGGGAAAAAAAGACAGGAAACAATGGGCTATGAGCATGCAATAATTCATAGAGAATTGGTTGTATGAGGGAGAGTTACATAGAGCAGCGGGTAACACTTACAGGAAACACCACCAGTGGCTTCACCACAACAGCAAAAGACATTTCAGTTAGTCGCAACCATGATTTCCACTGGTGAAAGTACAAACAACAGTCACCAGACTAGTTTCTGCAAGCACAGGAGTGTGTTGAGTGGAAGACTTGTCGTAAAACTGCTCAACAGACAAAACTGCTCAAATCCTTTGTTCTCAGAGCCATTGTGCTCTTCAACACCTATCTACAGGGTAATGTGAACTGGGAGACTCATCTGCTATTTACATAACGGTATTAAATGCATAACTCTCTCATCTGTTAATTTGATCCAGGGTCTACTTAATTACTCTCACTATTGCAAATCACAGACTCAATTTCATTGTCACTTTCTTGCTGCTCAAATACCTAAGTACAATTACTTAGGTGTTTGAACAATTAATACTATTGCATTGAGACTTTGTCACATATAAAACTGCACATCAATGGCTGCACTGCAATTACCTTTTTTTTTAACTCGTGAATTATAATCTTGATTTATATACTCCTTACACATCTTGAATCTTTCACAAAAAACACTTTTGTTGTATCACTACAATGACAATAAAGTCTCTTTATATTTATCTATCTATCTTTTTTCGGTTCATATTCATTGGATTGTTTAAACCCTGTGAATTTTCTTTCCTTGTACATTTACCTGTTGAACTACCATAGTTGCTGAGAGTAGTTACACATAAACCCTTCTCATAACAGATATGGATACACTGATCCACCTGAGCAGTCATGCTGGAGTACACACAATGTCCTAATCACACAATAAGCTCATCACTCAGGGCATTTAGACTGAACAACTTTATACCAAACACTCACTCTAATGAAGACACAAAGAGAACATTTACTCACAGAGCATCACAGGGAGACGACTGAGCTCCATCCTGTCTCTAGAATGACTGACAACCTGACAGAGCAGTGGCGTGAGAGCTAAAGCCTCAGCACTTCCTGTGTTGTTACAGAAATAGCATATAGCCACTACGTGATAAAGACAGACAAAGAAAGATTGAGTGAGTGTGTGAGAAAGAGAGAGAGAAAAAGAATAATTATTCTCACACATTATGAAGGTATTGTAACTGAGAATTAGAAGACATAGAGTTTTAAAATGAAAAAAAGTAATAGCGTAACTGTAAGAGAGGGGTGATACAGTGATTTTCTTCCCCCGTATTAAGCTAAAATGAGAGTAAATTATATATATACACAGTACAGACCAAAAGTTTGGACACCCCTTCTCATTCAGCAAGTTTTCTTTCTTGTGTTCTTTCTTGTGTTCTTTAGCCCAAATGCGTCTCTTCTGCTTGTTGCCTGTCCTTAGCAGTGGTTTCCTAGCAGATATTCTACCATGAAGGCCTGACTCACACAGTCTCCTCTTAACAGTTTTTCTAGAGACGTGTCTGCTGCTAGAACTCTGTGTGGCATTGACCTGCTCTCTGATCTGAGCTGCTGTTAACCTGCGATTTCTGTAGTGGCAGCAGAGGTGACTCTTGGTCTTTCTTTTCTGTGCCTGTCCGCATGTGAGCCAGTTTCTTTGTAGCACTTGTTGCTTTTTGTGACTGCACTTGGGGACACTTTCAAAGTTTTCCCAATTTTTCGGACTGACTGACCTTCATTTCTTAAAGTAATGATGGCCACTCGTTTTTCTTTACTTAGCTTTTTTCTTGCCATAATACTAATTCAAACTCTTTGAATGAGAAGGTGTGTCCAAACTTTTGGTCTGTATATTATTATTATTTTTTTTTTTTACACTGGGAGGTCCATTGATTTTTGCCTTATACTTTTGTATATATCTCTTGGTGATTAATGTTTCACACATTAATAATGTCAATATGTTACATTCTCAACAGTGTTTCAAACATGTAAAAATGTGGTTTTGTTCTGTTTATGGGGTAAACGTCTAATGCAATACTTACCCAGTAAACATTTTTACACCTGAAACGTTTAAATAAACAGTCATGGCATTTAGGGGAAGTTACTTTACTGAGGTTTCAACCTCTTGCAACCTCCATACACAACTTGCATCACACATTTCTTACCTTCCCTTCATTTCTTCGTTCCTTCATTTCTTCCTAACCCTAACCCTCCCTAACCCTAACCCTTCCTTTACCCTTACCCTTTACCGGAGCGCCCATTTTCACAATGAAACTCTTCTTTTCACCTCATGTCTGTGGTCCGCCCCAAGATAAAGATCGTTCAGCTTTATTGCAGTTGTTGCTTCCAAAATGTTAATTGTGGGTTAGGGGCAATTACTTTTTCACAAAGAGCCAGTCAGGTTTGGATAGCTTTTTCCCCCACAATAAATAAAATCATCATTTATAAACGGCATTTTGCATTTTATAAACTCCATTTGTTTTCAAATATTGCTAGACGTCCAACACACTGATAGCAGCTGGAAATCAATGGTTTGAGATGGAAGAAAAATACATATAAGAGAGATGGCAAGAGAGAGATCACATACATACTTATTTGTCTCTTGCTAAGTAAACCTATTACTGTTCTTATTAATCGGGGCTTTACATTTAACCTCTCTCTCTGTCTATCTATTTCTCTCTCTCTCTCCATCATTACAGTTGAGTCTTACTCAGTGTGATGGTTTGTCATAAAAAATGTTGGTGACGTGATTTTAACAGTGTTGTTTGTTCATTAGCATTTGCTAGCTAAAATTTAAACTATTTGAATTTGCAGTTGAACTAGCTGAATCGATGTTACTCTATATTGAGGCTTGTGTGATGCAACTGGAGTGTCACAAAGCAACTGGAGGATGATCAGAAGACTAGCAGTTAGCCCAAACGCGGAAGTAGCGCAAACAGGCAGGATAACCACGCGATTTATTATTAGAACTCTCTCACGTAGAGAGCAAGAGTTTACACAATTAAACCCACGTTCTAACAACACACACTCAATCAGGAATATAACCCAAAATGGGGAGTACTCACGAAATGGAGGAGATAGCATCGGAGACAGCATGGGTAGACTCAATGCCTGAGCAATGTGAAGCGCCATTTTGTTTCCTTTTATGCTTCCTGAAATGCGACCGTATTACTTCCAGGTCCTAGTGCCGGTCATGTTACGAGTGTGCATGACAGTACCCCCCTGTCCAGGACCGACTCTCGACGGTCCTGGGGTGGAGGATACCCGACAGCGGTAGGACCGGATGAGTTCAGGGTCTAGGACGAACCGAGCCGGAATCCAAGATCGCTCCTCGGGACCGTAACCTTCCCAATTGACCAGGTACTGGAGCCCTCTGCCCCGAGGACGTGAGTCAAGGATCCAGCGAACGGTGTAGGCGGGACCACCCTCAATGATACGGGGAGGAGGAGCAGGGTGGGTGGGGGGAACCATAGGTGAATTGATGAAGGGTTTGAGTTGTGATGTGTGGAATACCGGATGGGTTCGGAGCGCCCGCAGGCAGCTGGAGCCAGTAGGTGACAGGGTTGATCCAGAGGGTTATGCAGTAAGGGCCGATGAACCTGGGTGAGAGTTTGCGAGATTCTGTATGGAGGTGCAGATTTTTTGTTGATAACCAGACCATGTCACCTACATTGTACAATCGTCCCGGAGGGTGCCGACGGCGATGTTGAGTGGCGTAGCGGGTATTGGCACGGCGAATGGCTGCTCTAGCTTGTTCCCACAGCCGCCGGCACCTACGGACCAACTGTTGGGCCGACGATACATCAACCTCCGGTTCTTGGTGATC